>CAUYTI010119192.1:0-17304 GCA_963575145.1 Galago senegalensis
TAAAAGGAAGTAGGAAATAAAGACATTTTGCTACATGCCACCTAAGAGTGTGTAGTCGTTTCTTGCTTTTAAACTATTCTAGGAGCGAGCTTGCACCCGCGGCCAAGCCGTCCTTCTCTCCCCGCGAAAAGGAACCTCACACAACATCTCCCTTTGCAGACAGTAAGAGGAAGGGGACAAAGTCTGTTTTAATTTCAGCTCCCAAAGGCTGGCTTTTCTTGAATAGTGTTCTCTTGTATGTCTTCCAGTTGTCAAATATTTTTCAGTGCTTTCTAAGGTTTTTCCATTTGGCTTAGAATTAGTTTGATCAAAGGTGTAATTATCTTTTTGGTTCTTTCATGTGGAATAATTTTAGATTTGCAGGGAAGTTGTAAGACAGCACAGAGCACCCTGAGACACTTTACCCAGATTCGGTCTCCCCTGATGTTACCTACTTACGTTATGAGAGTGTGTTTGTAAGCTACGGTCCTTGGTACTTTACTACTAGGTAAGATCCAGACAGTATTTGAATCTCTCCAGGTTTTCCATCAATGTGTGATTTTTTGTTTGTTTGTTGATTCGGGGTGTTGAGGGGGGAATGCTTTGGTTTTTGTTTTGGGATCCCATCCAGGATATCACGTCGTATTTAGTTAGCATCTAACAATGTCTTGGTCTTTACTTGTTTTTCATGACCTTGAAAGTTTTGGGGAGTATTTGTCAGTTTTTTGTGTAATTTTCCTCAATTTGTGTCTGTCTGATGTTTGCTTTTGATTGACCCAAGGTTACGGGTTTTTGAAGATGCTAACAGAGACAGAGCTCCCTTTTCACCGTGCAGTATCTGGGCTGAGTGACACCCCGTGACCTTGCCACTGAGCTGAATCCCTATCGCCAGGTTTCTCCATTGTGAAATTATGATTTTCTCTTCCATTCACTTTCTTTGGAAGTGAATCACTAAGCTCAGCCCACACTCGACAGGGTGGAGAGAGGGAATTACCCTGTCTGCTGGAGGTGGAGCGTGTACGTATATGATTTGGAATTCTTCTGTAATAAAGATGTGTCTCTTCTCCGTAGTTTATTTATTCAAACATTGAATTATTTCAGCATGGACACATGGCATTTATTTTATTCTTTGGGTCACGTTCCTATGCTACAGTATTTACATTATTGCTCAAATTGTTCCAGCTTGGGCCGTTCGGAACCCCTGGCTCTCGTGTCCCTCAGACAGCCTTTTTTGGAGGGGTTAGGGAGGCAGCACTGCCTCACCTTCTGGAACTATAAACTGTTTCAGGCTCATCTTACATTTTCCATGTCCCAGTCATAAAATAAGCCATTTCTCCAAGGAAGCTTGGCTCCTTTTACTGGAGAATAATACAGGGTGTCCCTGAAATTTGTGTGCAATTTGGAAATCAAGATTTAGACACTGGGTTTACTCAATGTTACTGGAGTGTCATTGCTTTTAACAACATTTAACAGACAGAGCTAGGTAACTACATATACTAACCCATTTATAGTCACAGATCTATACTTACTCCCATGTCTATGCATTTGTATAAATATTGAGCTGATACCCACCAGTATCTCCAACTCTAACCCAGTCGCAAACTCTCATTGGAGCTTTCTCTTCTCCCTCATTTGTAACCTCTCTCTTCAATAGTCAGAAACTTTGGTTTTACCACCCACCTTCCATGTTCTAATTTGTTCAACTTTCTTGATCACTTTTTGAAACTCGGGCTGTTTACCCACTATCACTGAGTTATGAGCATTATTTATTCTTTATTACTATGTCATTTATCAGGCACGTGTCTGGCAAATATTAGTTCATGTCTTGACTTTTCCTCTTCTTTCTAAGACCAAAAGTTTTCATTTTGATGAAGTCCAATTTATTGCTGTTCATTTTTTCTACTTTGTGCTTTTTATGTCCCATCTATGGAATTTCAGCTTAAACCAAGATCCTGAGGATCATCTCCTATATTCTCCACTAGATGTTTAGTTTTAGCCCTCACATTAATGTCTATAATCCATTTTTGAGTTAATTTTTGTTTATTTGATTTGCACAAAACAACACTTTTATTTTTGCGTTTATATTTCCTTGGTTGTACAATCTCAAAGTGTATTCTTATAAGTACAATTACTAGGGGGAGCGCAGCAGAGTCTTAGTGAGTGCACGGCCAGCCGGGCAGAGCAGACATGCAGCGTCCAGGAGAGGTGCCTCCTTGCCTGCAGTCTGCAGCACGGCGGCCTTAATGTGTAAGCTGACTGAGTGAATGAAGAGCTTGGCTAATGTAGCGTGTAAGCAAACAGAAGGTGGGTTAACAACACATCTACCAGATATAGGACAAGTGAATTCATAGGTCAATTATATCTCTATCTCTAGGACGATAAGGGTCCAAAGTTGTTGCCAGCTGGTGATGGCCCACATCTGTAATCTCAGCACTAAGAGACTAAGGTACGTAGGTCACTTGAAGCCAGGAGTTCGAGACTTGCCAAACTATTACCAAATTATATCTTTATTTTTGGATGTTATAATTTCAGACAAACTAGAAAACAAACTATTTACAAACTTCTCTGCAGAGTTTTGTGATTCAATGGAAGTAACATATAGGAGAAGAATAACCTCTGTAGGTTCTTAGTTGGAATGGACCCCTGCTATAAGAGACAGACAAATAAGAGAAGGACAGAAGTTTATAAACATGTATATTTCAGTCCAGGCACAGTGGGTCATCCTAGGACTGTGGGAGGCCAAGGTGGGTGGATTGCTTGAGTTCATGAGTTGGAGACCAGCTTAAACAAGAGAGAAACCCCATCTCTATTTAAAAAAATAGAAAACAAAACATAAAAACAAACAAAAAAATTAGCTGGGCATTGTGGCAGGCACTTGTACTTTCAGCTACTTGGGAGGTTGAAGCAAGAGGATTGCTTGAGCCCAAGCGTTTGAGGTTGCTGTGAGTGATGATGCCACAGTACTCTCCTCAAAAAATAAATAAATAAACATATATATTTCATATGTATGAGACACCCAGAGAAGGGGTAGTTCTCATAGAGGTGGCTTTGAATTCCAGTATATACCATCTTCAACAAAGAAAAGCACATTTTTAGAGAAACAACAAGATGAAGAAAAAGTACTTTGAGTCTCTGTGGTTGCAGCAGCTCAACATAAGTAAATAGCAGATAAAGGCTGGTGAGTAAAGCTTGCAAATGTGGATTCCTCAGGCACTATCTCCAGGACAATAAGGGTCCAAAGTTGTTTCCAGCTGGTGGTGGCCCACATCTGTTATCTCAGCACTAAGAGGCTGAGGTAGGTAGGTCACTTGAAGCCAGGAGTTCAAGGCTAACACAGGCCACATAGCAAGACCTCATTAAAAAAAAAAAAAAAAAAAAAACCTTTATGTTTAAATCAACCAGGCCTAGCAGGGTATGCCTATAGTCACAGTTACCAGGGAGGCCAAGGAGGGAGTATAACTTGAGCCCAGGCATTTGAGGTGAGGCCCCAGGGGGCTATGATGTTGTCACTACATTCTAGCCTGGGCAACAGAAGAAGGCACTGTCTATAAATGAATGAATGAATGAATGAATGAATGAATAATGTTGTCTTCAATGGTTTACCGTTGTTCTCCCTGAGAGAACGGGTGGGTGAGAATAGTTCCTTTTGCCTTTGTAAATCCACATATCCTGCTTTTAGGCAAAGAGAGGGAAGGTGAAGGGCTTTCTTGCATTTGCTTTTTCTTAATTGTCTTTGGCTCAACAATCCTACATATTTTGGGGTGGCATATTCTGGTCTCCCACATACCTCACTAATGCTCAAGTGAAAGGACCTGTTGTTAGGTTTGTTTTCTATTTTGCATAGATTTGGTATTCGTTTGGAGCAATGAAACTTGTAGGAAAAGGAGTAAGGTTGGAGGTAATGATTGAATGCAAACTCAGAGGCATAATCAGACATGACTGTGGAGGAGGATATGTGTGATGGGGTAATGATAGAATGCACACTTGGGGGGGTAATCAGACATGACTGTGGAGGAGGATATGTGTGATGGAGGTGATGATTGAATGCACACTCAGGGGAGTAATCAGACATGACTTTGGAGGAGGATATGTGTGATGGAGGTGATGATTGAATGCAAACTCAGAGGCATAATCAGACATGACTGTGGAGAAGGATATGTGTGATGGAGGTAATGATTGAATGCACACTCGGGGGAGTAATCAGACATGACTGTGGAGGAGAATATGTGTGATGGGGTAATGATAGAATGCACACTTGGGGGGGTAATCAGACATGACTGTGGAGGAGGATATGTGTGATGGAGGTGATGATTGAATGCACACTCGGGGGAGTAATCAGACATGACTGTGGAGAAGGATATGTGTGATGGAGGTGATGATTGAATGCACGCTCAGAGGACTAATCAGACATGACTGTGGAGGAGGATATGTGTGATGGAGGTAATGATTGCATGCACACTCGGGGGAGTAATCAGACATGACTGTGGAGGAGGATATGTGTGATGGAGGTGATGATTGAATGCACACTCGGGGGAGTAATCAGACATGACTGTGGAGGAGGATATGTGTGATGGAGGTGATGACTGAATGCACACTAGGGGGAGTAATCAGACATGACTGTGGAGGAGGATATGTGTGATGGAGGTGATGATTGAATGCACACTCAGGGGAGTAATCAGACATGACTGTGGAGAAGGATATGTGTGATGGAGGTAATGATCGAATGCACGCTCAGAGGACTAATCAGACAGACTGTGGAGGAGGATATGTGTGATGGAGGTAATGATTGAATGCACACTTGGGGGAGTAATCAGACATGACTCTGGAGGAGGATATGTGACATGACTGTGGAGGAGGATATGTGTGATGGAGGTGATGATTGAATGCACACTCGGGGGAGTAATCAGACATGACTGTGGAGGAGGATATGTGTGATGGAGGTGATGATTGCATGCACACTCGGGGGAGTAATCAGACATGACTGTGGAGGAGGATATGTGTGATGGAGGTGATGATTGAATGCACACTAGGGGGAGTAATCAGACATGACTGTGGAGGAGAATATGTGTGATGGAGGTGATGATTGAATGCACACTCGGGGGAGTAATCAGACATGACTGGAGGAAGATATGTGTTATGGAGGTAGTGATCGAATGCATACTCAGAGGAGTAATCAGACATGACTGGAGGAGAATGTGTGTGAAAGAGAGCATTTGCTGTTGAGTCAACCCGTTTCCCCTTCTGCCCTCTAACTGAACTGTATGGTGCTGATCCGTACAGCAAACACTACATGCAGCACAGCTGTAAGAGCGGCCGGCTGCAGAGCCCCAGACCTCAGCCTAGGCTACTTGATCCTACCTCAAGAATACCTTCTGGTCTGGCATTTCTCTGAGTTTCCATTTTTACTTATTTGGTCTTCCTAGCAGCCAAGGAAGGTTGTTGGGTAAATGAGTAAATGGTGACAAGGTACTTGACGTCATAAGGAGATCCTGGTTCACTTAGTTGTTTAAGGTTCATTCATAAATAGCTTCACCAGGTTGACTCACATGTAAACATCTCCAGTTTCTTTGGAAGACAGTTCACCAGCATTCTCAGTTTTATTTTTTATTTATTTTTTTAGAGACAGAGTCTTACTTTGTCACCCTCAGCAGAGTGCTGTGGCATCATAGCTCATAGCAACCTCCAGCTCTTGGGCTTTGGGTGATTCTCTTGCCTCAGCCTCCTGAGTAGGTGGGACTACAGGCACCTGTCACAATGCCTGGCTATTTTTTGTTGCAGTTTGGCCGGGGCTGGGTTTGAACCCACCACCCTCCGTATATGGGGCTAGTGCCCTACTCACTGAGCCACAAAGGCTGCCCCACATTCTCAGTTTTAATGTCAAGATGGAGTAAACTTGTTTGGTTCCCCCAAGCAAAATTTCCCTCTGTAAAAATGAATTTAGAATATGGTGTTATTTTACCCTTAAAATATTTTTAAGCTTGGGTGGTGAAGGGTGATTAAAGAAAAACCTTCTTATTTGATCCAATTTAATTGAGTCAGAAGTCTCATTCTATGGTTTAGATATACGTAATCTTAGAATACAATCAGTTTGATGTAATATTAATTTAGACTGTGTCGAGAACATGATTTTTGTTGTTAAAAGAATCAGCCTAATTTACTCTTTGAACTGATAAACTTAGTTATCAGTCTCTTTAAATTTCCTTTGGAAGCATTCTTTCAAACACCAAATCACAAAACTCAGAACTGGTGTTTTGACTAACCTAAAATGCAGTGATTGGAAGGCACAAAATTTAAAAAAAAGAAAGAAAGAAAACAGTTTAAAATGCCGTTCCAGATAAACTTGAGAATATATACAAATATAATGGAAAAAATGTAATGAGGAGGAAATGCCTACCTCAGCTCCACCATTGGGAGGCAAGGCTGCAATAGGAATCAGCACAGTTCCACAGAAGTGGAGGCCAGGGTGGAAGGGCTGATTCACCTAGATCACTCAATCCAGGTGTCCTAACTTCCAGTCCCCTATTGTTGTTTTTTTATTAAATTACTTCTAAGCAGATGATCATATCTGTTATGGCCATCTTTATGATGTCAATAGCCAGTCATCATTATTAGATGATCAAAATAATGAGGGAGTGTAACCCTTCTGGTTCATTCACTCCTGATGGATGCACTTCAACCTTGGCAGAACTGCTGCGCCTTTTAGGTTTGGTTGTCTGAGCATAAATCCATCAAACCTTTCAGTTTTCTTTTTCAGTTTGGGGAAACAAATTCATAGATCTTAAACTAGTATATAGCATTGATGAGTGTGGTGAAATTTCCCCTTTGATGAAGGGTTTGATGAAAATCAGCTGACAAAAGTCCGATTAATAGGTGAAAAAGCAGATGAAATTCTATTTTAATGGGCATAGCACAGAAGTAATGCAGGGCAACCCTAAACCCAGTGGGCTGCAGAAGCGTACATACCCTTTCTCACAAGGGAGAAATGTAAGAGCTGGAGGTGAGAAGCAGCTACACAGGAGTTGAGCTTGTCTTATTATGCAGGTAAGTCCTCCAGGTAATCATTAGAGCAACCCTCAGAAGAATAGATGAAAAGTCTTAAGCCAGGTGCAATAGTATGCACCTGGAGCCGCTGAAGGGGCCTGAAGCAAGAAGACTGCCTGAGCCCAGAACTGCAGGCCGCCATGCACTACAGGAGCACCAGTGAGTAGTTACTGCATTCCAGCCTGGCAACACAGGAAGACACCAGTCTCGTAAAAAAATAAAAACAAGTCTCAAGGGTACATGTGAAACTTAACTAAATGTAGAATATAAATGTCTTAACACAATAACTAAGAAAATGCCATGAAGGCTATGTTAACCAGTTTGATGAAAATATTTCAAATTGCATATAAAACTAGCACATTGTACCCCATGACTGCATAAATGTACACAGCTATGATTTTAAAAAATAATAAAATAAATAAATAAAAACAAAAATTTGTCTGGATGTGATGATGACTCTTTTTCTTCTCCAGAGGTTGATCTTTCCTTGTTATTTGAGTTCATCAGGGGGAATATTCAGGACACCTGCATTTGGAAAGAAGGTTTCTTGGTCAAACAAGGAAATTCCATAGAGAGTCCCTTCCTGCACTTGGGGCTGCAGAAAGGGGTGGGGGAAGGGGCTGGCAGATTGGAGAGACACAAGGTTAGAGCGAGCTGGGTTCTGGGGCAGTTCTAAGGCCTTTCAGTATGTCAAAGGGCCAGGCTTTGGGGTATTGCATTTTTTTTTTTTTTTAGACAGTCTCACTCAGTTGCCCAGGGATTGAGTGCTATAACATCATAGCTCACAGCAACCTCAAACTCTTGGGCTCAAGAAATCTTGTTTCAGCCTCCTGAGAAGCTAGGACTACAGATGCCTGCCACAATGCCCAGCTAGTTTTTATTTATTTTTTTTCTGTTTTTAGTAGAGACAGGGTCTTGCTTTGTTCAGGCTGGTCTAGAACTCCTGAGTTCAGACAATCCTCCCAGAGTGTTAGGATTACAGGCGTGAGCTACTGCACCCCCACTCTGGAAAATCACTTTCTGAGTCCTGAAATGAAGTAATCAAAGAATGAGAAAACCTCACATCCCCAAAGCACCGGCAGGTAACAAAGCGCTTCCTGCACATCACAACCCTTGCTTTGCACATAAGAGAACTCACTTGTTAAACTGAGATGCAAAGTCAAACTAGAAACCAGTTCCGTGTCCAAACAAAGTGCTCTTGTCCTGTTTTATCTTTTATAGATGACGTAACGTGTGGAAGCCAAGTATTTTTCTCATCTATCATTACTCCAATACTTGAAGAAAAAACAAAAAGTAAGCTCGGGAAATTTAAACATTTATGGTTGGACATAATTAATTTACAACAAACATGTCCTGAGTCCCTAGTATTTATCACACGATGTTAGGTCTGAGGGGACAAATGTGCCACTGGGAATAATTTATAAACTGTGAACTAGCTTAGAGTGTTCAAGAGAAAACTCACAGATTGGAGCCCATAAATCCCTGGATATCACTAGATAAAGGCCAAATTAAAGACTCAAAAATGCTCAGGTAAAAGGAGGTTTCCCAGTCACCTACTTCAATAACCATCTCTTCAAGATAAGGAACCTAGAAGAGGAAGCCAACTGCCCAGTCCCACACTCCACCAGTTAGTGTCTGATCAAGGCCCGATAACCACGTGGGAAAGGTTAAAGTGTCAGGACACAGTGAGAGGTTTGGGGAGGTTTTTTTTTGAGACTTAAGCATCTGAGAACTTACCAGTGATTTGACGTGCCTACAGCAAGGAAACATAAAACACAAAGGAACCCTCTAATTTTCATCCCCCCAACATGGCGATCTCTGGTTCTCCCTGAGCGTGCATGCACGTACACACACACACACACACACACACACACACGCACACACCCTTTTTTGCCTTTGCGGAAAGATGAATGATGGATTCTACATGGTGGATACTAGTAATCTAAGGCAGCTGACGTTATCTAATGATCAGTCAAAGGTGGAGGATTTACAATTTTCAGAAAAATGATGGGTTAATACAGTCCCTAGGATAGTTCAAGATAGCACTTTCAACTGTTATCCAGGATATTATAAGCTGGAAATTTTAAAAGGTATTATTTCCAAAGGACATTAGCATAGCAGACACAAACCACTGTCAGGGGATGAGCACTGTCTACACAGGATGGACGGAGTGTAGTTGTGAGAGATGTGTTAGACGCAATTAGCAAGGGAGCGTTTTGCTATCAGTTCACTTTATTCATATCCAAGAGTTTCTCCATAATTTGAAACAATCTCAATACCTGTCATTAACTCCTTCTTCAAGAAATAGAATAATCCATTAATGAGCACTGCTGGACAAAGGGAAATCTATATTCCTTAAATCAGTAGAACCCTGCCAGTCACAGCACCCAAGCATAAATGCTGCTGCTAGCAATTGGGCATCCACTAACCTTAGTGAATGGCAAATAAGCACGGCATGCAAATAAATATAAAGTACTGGCCCACTAAGCTACTTAAAAACCAAAGATGTATACAGAAGGATAATGGAGAATGAAGATGAGGAGAAAACCCCATCTAAAAGGAGCTGTGATGACGTCTGCACCACTCAGCCTCAGCACCGACTGGCCTCACTTGTTTTTCACTAACTCTGCTCACTCAGTCTGGCTGCTCTGGGCAGTACAGCCCTGGCTGCAAATTTTAATTGCATCAATCAAATTTGAGTATTTCAACTAATTAAAACGTTTGAGCATTTGTTTGCAAAATTTAAAAGAATAAAACCTACTCTCTGAAGGTTTAACTAATAAGTACACGTAGCAAATTATGAAGTAAGAATAAATATTCATAGTAAATGACAAATAACAATCCCACCTCGCTGGATATCAATAAAAAATAAAATTAGTAATAAAGATAGAAGCTATCCTCCTTGCTGGAGCATAATTTTAAAACAGTAAAACCATGACTTTCACAAGCAAGTATTAATATTGATACAAGAGAGAACCATTAAGGTGTTACAACTGGTTCAAAGAACAGTTAAGAAGCTAGAGTAAATTTACAGGAAATTTAACAAAGAAATGTTCAGATAATTCTGCTGGGTTAAATATAAGTTGGTGATGACCCATAGGCCATAAATCTCTGGAGTCATCTGTTCCAGCAGAAACTACCACCATCTCTACCTGACAGTCTCCAAGTTAATGAGTGACTTATTATTCCTGGGCCTGTAAGTATAGGAACACTGAGAAGAAGTCTTTGGGTGACCTTGACTGCTGTTTTCATATTGAAGGTCATGCTGATGGCTGAGCATGGTGGCTCACACCCGTGATCCTAGCACTCTGGGAGGCCAAGGGTGGTGGATTGTTTGATATCACAGGTTCGAGATGAGCCTGAGCAAGAGCAAGAGCCCGTCTCTAAAAAAAAATAGCCAGGTGTTGTGGCAGGCACCTGTAGTAACCTCCAGCTACTTAGGAGGCTGAGACAAGAGAATGGCTTGAGCCCAAGAGTTTGAGGTTGCTGTGAGCTGTGATGCCATAGCACTCTACCAAGGTGACAAGTGAGACTCTGTCTCAAAAAAAAGAAAGAAAAAGAAAAAAGACAGTCATGCTGACCTTTTTTTTTAAATTTTTGCCTTATTTCAAAGTTTTGGCAACTTTTATGATGTGTTATTTCTACAGGACCACAGTCTAAGTGAGTCCAAACCAGGCCAAGGATCAAGACAAATACCCTAACTGGCCAAGGGTTGTTATTCTCTCTGCCTGCTCTGTTCAATACTTAGTCATTGCAAGTAACTTCCAACCCAACTACATAGATTTCATCAATTATGTTTTTAACTGCCTTGTTCCTATTTGAAAGGTGTAAACAATAGTGCCCAGAAAGGGGGAGGGTGACCCACCTGGGCAGTGCAAAGATGGCATCTGTGCCTGGGGGGCCAGTTAGAGACCCCTTTTATATGAGGCCTATAGGGGGTGGGCAAATTCCAGAACTTGCCTAGAAAGTTAAGGTCCTGTGGTGAGAACTTCGGGGGGAGGGAGCGCGGAGCTACTCAGATCCTTTTCGTCTTTATCTTAGGAGGAGAGGAAGAAGAGGAGGAGGAGGAGGAAGGGATTGTGTGTGGCTGTGTTAGGGTCCCCAGCACTATTCAAGTTTGCACAAATCCATGGAACTAAGGAAATTTTGGCGATGTCCCCGTTAAGATCCCTGAAAAATGTCTGAGAGTGCCTTCTTGAATTGTGTTTAAAATGGCCTGTAGCTCTCACCAACTTTAGATAGTGAGAGAAAGTAGTATTTCAGGCTGCCCGTAACTGAAGGGCTGCCCTCGTCCTTCAACCCACCTGCGCTGTGTATTTCTTGCCTTTGCACTTTCACATGTTCCCTCCCTCTATTTTCCCCACTCTCCAGGTTCAACCTGATAAAACCAGACTGCTTTTCTACAGTTTTTATGGTTACCTGTTTATAGCCTCTCACATAATTTTAAATAATAGTAAAATGGATAATAAGGAGCATTATTAAATATATAAGTTCAATCTGAAATCAGTCCTCAGCCCCTAAATGAAAGACTAGTGAGATTTTAAAAACAATGAATTGAAAGAATCTTTCTGTTGGGTAAATTTGTGTTTAAATTTCTAGTTACTCCTTTTTGATATTTTCCCTAGAAATGGAATTACTGCTTCAAAAGGTATGGATTCTTGAGTTGGACCCAGGATCATGCCACCTCCGTTTCTTACTAGCTTTGTGAACTTGATAACTAAGCTCTTGGTTTTCTCATTTGTAATGTGGGCCTCACAGAGTTGCTGAATAATATATAAAAAGAATTTAGCCCAGGCCTGTAGCTCAATAAATGGTAGCAACCAAGAGCCCCATGCCAAGCCCTCCCTTCCTCACTGTGCATTCCAATCAAAGGTCATCTCTTGACACAGCTATGCTTTGCCTATCTCTTTTAGCCCAGATATCCCCTACCAAAGTTCTCTGTCTGCCTCTTTTATAGAATTTTTACAATTTGTAGTTATTTATTATCTTGTCTGTCTTGCTTATAGGTCTGGAAACTCCAGGAAGCAGGAGTAATGAGTACCATATTCACCTCTGTGTATCTAGTACCTGGAACATAGTAGATATTTAGCAAATATTTGATAATAAACAAATCTAAACCCTACATAGAACTACAATTACCCAACATCTCAGAAGAGAGCCTCTCCTAGAAAATGTGGAAAGCTTTTTTGTCCCTTCAGCTTTGCCACTGTCAAGAAATGGAGAGTACGATTTCTGGATATCTGGATACTGTTAACTTTCTCTATGCCATGTGCCAAAGGTATGTTATAAGGAAATGTCTAAGCAATATATGGTTGGTGAATATTAAAATATACAAATTTCCAGTTTGTATTATATACCTAGATATAAGTGAAGCTGGATTTGTATAACTTATGAGTATTCTTAAAGGTAAGAGATTTATAAAGGTGGCCACTGATTAATCATTTGCTGTGCTTTTGATAGATTCGATTCCTAGATACGTAGTTATAGGTGTCCATCATCCACATTTTTCATCTAGCATTTGGATATCCTTTTCTGCATTTCATTTCACACAACTCAAGCCTTCAGCAAACTCGCAGAAAATGCATCAATATAGAAAGTCCCTATGTACTCCTCTGGAATGCACAGTCATTCTAATAAATGTCCTGGGGGTGGTGCTGACAGAGTTTAGTTTTGCAAAACACAGACTTAGTCAGGTGACATCTCCAGAATGACTTCATAATGCCATAGATCTGATAACATTTGCCCTCATCATCTATTCTTATTTAATCTTCTGGGAATTCCAGCTCACTTTATCAGAAAAAAAACTAAATGGACTAAATGTTCTCATCATTTCCATCCTAAGGAGAAATGTTCTTGTTATTTCTACATCCTAATTATTTTAAGTAGACAAATTCAGAGGCTTAAGATCAAGCTTATGTCCAAAAACAATGGCAAAGAAAAGAATAGTCTGACGGTAAAAAGGCTTAAATACCTGGCTCTGAGCTCTAGACTGAGGAGAAGCACTGAATTCATGATGGAAAAGTTCACAATGAGCTCTTCCAAGGCAAGTATATCTTGAGAGCGATTCGCAGGGATTCGAACAGATACAAACCTGTTTGCAACAGCATACCCTTTCATTTTCTAAAGTACTTGTTCTGTTAAGCTACATGAAGAGACTATGGTTTACACTGATGTTTCTTTGGTGTTGAACATGTTTTCCCATTTTAAAAGTTAAAACAGAAAGCCAAGGAGAGAAAAAGAACATGCATGGGAACATGAAATCATTTCAGGCAGAACTTCTAACTTATAAATCCCTTATAAATTGCTACAACACATAAAACGGAAGTACCAAAAACACTACACAACTTCACATGGGGATTTTAAGACTTAGGGATATGAACTGGTCAAATCTCAAGTGATTTTGTTGATAAAATGTGAGAACTATACAAAGTCAATTTTAAAATCTGTAAATTGAAGGAATTAAATTAGATCATGCTAAGTGCCCTGCCAGCTCTAAGGTCTAGACATCAGTGTTCCCAAGGAACACCACAACCCTCAAAGCAGCCCACCCATTTGAACACAGGAACCCTTAGTGGACACTCCCCTTCTCACCCAACACTGTACTTCAAAACCTCTTGGACTGGAATTGAGAGTACAAAACACAGATTTTTGTTTTCTCTATGATTTTGCCTTGGTGGGGCCAGTACCTTCCTTTATCCTTAAGTATTACAATAACATACTGGCTGGAGGGTCAGGCAGACTTGAGCTGAAACTGAAGCTTTGCCAGGAAGTAGCCTTTGATCACCTTGATCTAGTCATTTAATCTCTCTGAGACTTAGTTTCCACCTCAGGAAAGCAAGCGTTTATCAATATTTCATAAGATCTTGTGAGGGGTAAAGGAGATGACACACAAAAAGCCTTTGGAGTGGCACCTGGCACGTGGTGAGTGGCCCTGACTCTCACTGACTTCCTCTTCCTGTTTCCACGTGATATGGATCTGGGTGGGAGGGGCGATTTCCGCTGACGCAGGCTGCGGAGCAGATATTGGGGCAGCAGAGTGAATCGAGGAGAATGGGATTGGAAACTCAAATTTATGTTTCAAAAAGAAAATCTTCAGAGCAATGACTATATTTACAAAGCTAAAGTAAGAGCTACCAGGGAAGGCTTTTCTGTTTTTATTTAGCAAAATGGTAAACAAATGCACGTTCACAATTAAAAATTCCCAAATTAGATTGCTTGTGAAAACCCCACACTGTACCCCAGAAATGCATTAATGTACACAGTTACTATTCAATAATAAAAAAAAAAATTCCCAAATTAAGCTCAACAAATCACAATTTTGCATTATTTTATTTAAAACTATCTTTTTTAAATTAAAGGGAATACACCAAAATACAAATAGTGGCTATCTCTTGGTATAAAAAGAGCATAGGTAATATTTATTTGCTCTCTTACATATACTTCATGTATTTTCTAAGTTTTTGTTTTTTAATGTAAAGGTAGTACTTTATAATGAAATATTTGTCATTGCAAAATATACAATAATTATAGGGAAAAAAGATGTGGATATGTTTTTAGAACTTCTTAGATTCTCCAGGAGCTGTTTATCATTTACACTTTTTCTTCTTTTAATAACGTAATTATTCAGCCCTCGTCTATGTCAGGATATCAAAATTGCTGCCTCAAAGACTGTAAGATTCTAAGATGCATCTTAGTTTACTCTTCAAATTGCACACAAAGTTTATGTCCACAGAAAGATTCAAGTTAGAGGTGAGGAGGGAAAGTAGTCAAAGAAACGAAGATTTTATAAACATACACATAAATAAATACACACATCAGCCTGCCTGCACAAATACGTGCACACTGCCCCCATTTCGTTTTCTCCTGCTGTTCGCGCTGGATAGAGTGTGATTATTGCTAATGACGCCCAGCTCCCAGCTGTGCCTGTTCCCTGGGCTGTATACTTATTTGTTGCTTTCCCAGATCTAATTTCTCTTGCTAGTTAAATAGTCTTTCAAATGAGGCCATTCTGATGGGCCCAGACCTAGCATATGTTTGGCAAATAACCAGTGAGCACAGGATGCTGAGGAGCCAGACAGTTCAGAGACTCCGATGTGGCCTCTGTTGACGTGACCGTCAGGGGACCCCAGTCCTAGAGGCTGATGGCTTCACCAGACACGTGGGAGGCACAGTTAGTGGAAAGTCCGTGAGCCTCTTCCGCCGGGGCTCAGGCTGTGTCCAGAGCGGTCAGAGACTCTGAGCCGGCTGCCCTGTGGGGCGTGCTTATTTCATTTTAGGGTTGGAGGAGAAATTACAAAACGCTCAGTCCCACCATGTCCCATGGCACAGAGGCGCAGGGCATCTTCCCAAGGGCTCTGGCGCCTCCCGACCCTCAACGCTGGTAGCAGGCTTCAACTGTAAGGGGAAGGCGCTTTCCTGGTGACAGCAAAACAAGGAGCTCAAAACAAGGACAGCAAAACAAGATGGTGGGATGCTCCGGAAGGAGAGCGTAGCCTGTGGGACCGAGACGGGGAAGAACAGAAACCAGGCGCTTCTGGATCTGGGGACCGGAGCGGCCCAGAGGCCCCACGGCTCCGACCCAAGCCCACTGTTGCTCCACGCGTGTCTCTGCATCGTCCAGTTAAAGAGTCAGAGAACCAGCAGGAAACATCGGATTCACCAGCCTCGGCCATCCACCGCTCCTGGCAGTGGGGGCAGGAACCTTGAATTATGACACCTCAAGTTTTCATTTATCAGGGGAGAGGCGATTCCACCCAAGAAACTTGGAAGCGGCTGCGCTGCTACTCGGCCAGGCGCGCGACCCTGCTTGGCTGGCCTGGCTGGTCTGGCTGGTCTGGCTGGTCTGGCCACGTGGAGCTGCCTCGTGCAGGTAGAGAAAGCCGTGTGTTCACGACACCGGCCTCATACTGCTCACAAATGCGCAACCTTCTCAAACTGACAATTTACATATTGCTCTGACTGTCCAGTGCGACGAGTGGATGCACACATGCTCCTGGAGGGCGTACTACTTGCGTGAATCCAAGAGACCGCAGCGGGCTGTCCTGCACCGACTCAGGGCCACGCAAGGGGGCAGCAAAAAGGCCTGGAGCTCCCGCCATGAGCATTGTCTTCCCTCCCTTCTGCCTCATTTAGCCCCAATATGAGGCTCAAAAAAAATCTGCATTTTTGGTTTAGCCTCTTTTAGCTAAAACCTCTAACTTCTCTGATTAACTGAGTTGCTGAAGATTATTAGTCCTTTGCCCCCAGGCCATTGGTAAGGTGAACTAGTTTTCCTATCTTCATGAGAAGTATGAACAGAACATAAAAAATTCCAACAGAGAAAAGGACAGTCCTTACCCATGGCCTCCTTTCCCTCCCTTTGGAAGAAAAGAAAAGAAAATTGGTTGATATTTTTCTTTTTTTGTAATTATTTTTTATTAAATCATAACTTTGTACATTGATGCATTTATGGGGTTCAGGATACTGCTTTGATATACAATTTGAACTAAGTAACACATCCATCACAATTATACTTATTTCCTAATAATTTTGGAATGTACCATTGCATCATGCACATTGAGTGAGGTCCCCCTAAATACCCTCCCTCCTCCTTTCCCTTCTCTCTCCTCTTCCTTTCTACTTTCTGGACTATAGTTATGTTTTACCATTCACATGAGTGTGTAGGTGGTTATATATTGATTTCATAGTAGTATTGAGTACATTGGATACTTTTTTCCATTCTTGAGATACTTTACTAAGAAGAATATGTTCCAGCTCCATCCATGTAAACATAAAAGGGGTAAAGTCTCTAACTTTTTAAAGGCTGCATAGTATTCCATGGCATACATTTAATACAATTTATTAATCCATTCATGGGTTGATGGGCACTTGGGCTTCTTCCATGACTTGGTAATTATGAATTGAGCTGCACTGGGCAATCTGGTGCAAATATCTTTGTTAAAAAGTGATTTCTGGTCTTTTGGATATACACCTAGTAGAGGAATTGCAGGATCAAACAGCAGGTCTACTTTTAGATCCCTGAGTGTTCTCCAGACTTCTTTTCAAAGGGGACATATTAGCTTGCATTCCCACCAGCAGTGCAGAAGTGTTCCCTTTTCTCAACATCCATGCCAACATCTGTAGTTTTGGGATTTTGTTATGTGGGCTACTCTTACTGGAGTTAGATGGTATCTCAAAGTGGTTTTGATTTGCATGTCTCTGATGATTAAAGATGATGAGCATTTTTTCATGTGTCTGTAGACCATGCACCCGTCTTCTTCAGAGAAGCTTCTATTCAAATCTCTT
>CAUYTI010119193.1:0-36757 GCA_963575145.1 Galago senegalensis
GGCAGGTGGTTGTGTATCCAGAGACAGTGGTGGGTGGGATACAGGGCAGGTGGATGTGTATCCAGAGACAGTGGTGGGTGGGATACAGGGCAGGTGGATTGTATCCGCAGACAGTGGTGGGTGGGATGCAGGGCAGGTGGATTGTATCCGCAGACAGTGGTGGGTGGGATACAGGGCAGGTGGATGTGTATCCACAGACAGTGGTGGGCTTCTCTGCTGGCTCCTCAGAGGCTGTATAGGCTATTTTGCACTCATCTCAGAAATATAAAAAGCACTTTTTGAAGAAAAATATGCAGTTCCTAGATTGAAACATCTGGTTCCAGGGACCCATCCCTCACTCGTGTTGTCTCTCCCAGTGAACAGTCAAGTTCATAGGCTGACGAAAGTTACAGACTGGCTCCGGTGTACTGTGTTAAAACTGATGGGGGTTGGGATGGAATCCCCCAAACAACGACGGAACTCTGTGTTTCAGCAGCTGAACTGAAATCACTATTTGTAGCTGACAGACAGTGATGGCTTGCTTTTGCACTAGAAGAAATTAGAGTAGACAGGAGCAGATATGAACAAAGCCACTATTTTATTTTATAAATTAAATCTGTGAAAGTGATTGCATGGCTGGAAAGAAGATTAAGATTTTTCTTAAGCTCTTCTCAAGATTATTTTTCTGGGTTTGTGCCCTGAAGAAAAGTACAGCTGTTTGTTTGAGCAATGGAGCTTCCATCTGTTTCATCTTGATCAAAGATGCAGTTTTTAAAATAAAATCACAAGGGAATGTTTATTGAAAGCACAAAATCGCTCTACTTGTCACCCAAGTAAAATGTAGATGAAAACAACAAGCCTAGAAAGAGAGAATTTGCAGAGTGCCAACATCACTGCATTTGCAAAATTTTCATCTGAAATGTGCATAACACCTTCGAAATAATTATGTGGCCCCGAAATTCAACTCGCAGAGTTGAATCTAATTGCAGATAATATAATAGTATCTAGACAGATATATGGAAAGCAAATCAACTTGCACAGACATGTTTGCAGTCTGATATTCCCCCTCAAATGATAGGGCAGACAAAAAAGACTTTGCTGTGGCAAATTACATTTTCTTCAAGGATATGTACAGCATTTGATAGAATTCAATTTCAGAACAATATGAAAGAAATAAATCTAAAGCAGTTGTCAGAATCCTAGAGTTATATAAAATTACACCTTTAAAATTATTCTTTTTCAGAACAGCAGTGGTATCCTTACTAACTTACATAGCTTTGTCTTGTACAAGACAATTGTGCCTTTGGTATTTCTCTAATTTTCTATGACTCCTGAGTTTACTGCAGAGAGGGACTTTTAAAACTGGTTTAAATTTTTTTTAATAATGGAATTATAAAAAGCAATTCACAAGATTAGCCAAACACAGGATAAATTATCCCAGGTATATGTGGGAATACGGTATATGTTTTTGGTATTAGCAAAGTTGATCACTATAAAAATTTTAGAAATATATTTAACCTAGGAAATAAAGAAAACTCTTTGTAGCTAATACTAAGCTTCATTTCAAATAGTTGCTCTTGACTCTTAACTGTGCCCCTATCACGTGTTCCTGCTGTTTTGTGATCATAGGCCCATTCAGTCACAAACTCCATGGACTTTCTCTGTGAGTGTGAGCAGACACATGTAACCGTGTATGTTTCATGGAACCCCACATGCCCCATCTTTAATTATATTAATAGTAAGAAAACTTCTCTTGATATCTTTTCTTTTTTTGTAAAGGAGCTTTTTGTTAAATTAATAATTTGAATCAGAAATTATCCTCTGAGAAGGAATTTAGAGATTATGTAATCTAGTTTCCTGAAAGCCCAGAAAGGAAAGGTGTTTTCCCCAAGAATACACAGTAAATAAGTATTAGGATGGAGGCTAGAATGCAAGTGCCTTGACTATTTACTATTTATCTGGTGCTCTTTCATTTTCAGTTAGGGTAGGCATTCTTATTCTAAGAATATGTTGCCAACACAGAAAGAGAGAGAGAGACTAACATTGACTTATAACTGCAAATCTCCCTGGCTGTAAGAGCCTCCTGCTGAGTAATAATTGTTTCCCCTGTGATTACATAAACACCAATATAAATAAAGGGCCTGTTTATTGCTTTGCTAGATGAATCCTATAGGGCTGATCTGAGTGCAGAGCTCCCATTAACTTCAAGGGACTTTTAGTTCTTGGCTCAGCTCTGTGGGGATGCTAAGTAAGGCAGGACTCAGACCAGAGCCTTTGAGATGAAATCGGACAGAAATTACTATGTGACACTTAGCTGAATAAAAAGAAAAAATGCTCCCATCCCTACACACCACTAGATTTCTCTGACAATCTCCCTTAATCTCCAGACACTTGGGGCTCATTCCTTCCCAACATTGTTTCTATCACAACAATAAAATCGGTGATTTCATCTCAGGGAAACTTGGATACAATTTGTTAAGCAGTGATTGTGCCACCTGCACTGTTGATTTGGGCTCTGGTCCCATGAGAGTCTCAGCTGCTGATACAGTTTGCTTGAGCTGCATTCCCTGATGTTACTCTGACATACATACTGCACTGAAAGGCTTTCATTTCTTTCCAGTAAAGGTAAGTACAAATATTTCTTAGAAAGTTAATGTTCCTCAACCAGGAAGCCACATGTGGGCCTGCAAGCTATCTTGCTGTTGTGCAGAAGATCAATTACCAAAGGAGGTGCTTTTTAAAAAAGAATGATTGGTTGGAGACGAAGTTAATAATATAAGAAATCTCAGGCTCCTTTCTTCCATTTAATCAAATTATATCAGACGGTAAATTAAAAATGTTAAGCTATCCCTCCAAATTGTGCAACAAGTGAAAATCTAGATGAAGTGAATCTCACATTTTACAAAGGAATCGCTGAGGAATCTTGTTTAAAATCAAATTCTGATTCAGTAGGTCTGGGTGGGCCCAGAGAATCTGAATTTTTAACAGGGGGATTGCAGTCCACACTTGGAGAAGCAGAGTTGAGGATCCTTGTGGATTAAGATAATCAAGAATGAGGATTAATTATAGGAAACACTGTTTATCAAGTACTTATTCTGTACCAGACATTTCCCCTATATTATGCCCAACACAAAACCTGCCTGAGGAAGATGTCATTGCCCCCATTTTATAGATATTAAAGAATGAAATTTACTAAGAAGAAATACAAGGTAAATACAGTAAAGAAGCTACAGATGGGTAGAAGGGGCTGTGAATGTAGGGTGTCTGGCTCAAACCTGTTCACGCATGGATACATTAGACAAATTATGAAGGGAATGTCTCATGTATAATACTTACCCTATACACCAAGGAGACAGAGCCCTACAGAGGACAAAGAGCTCGTGTTCTAGCAGGGAAGACAGAAATAATGAGTACTAATTGCATGAAAGAAAGTTCTGGATGCTCTGAAGATTATGAATGGAAATACTAGCCTAGTCTGGGATGAAGTAAGAAAGAAATGCTTTCTGAAGCATTTCAAAAGGCATTGCCTTTTGATTAGGGGCGAGCCAGTGCCGACGCGGGCAGGTAAATAGTCTGAAAAAACACAGGTGGAAGGGAAATAAAGGATGAGGGGCTTGAAATAGGATGGATTAGAAAGGCCCTGATCAGACCATGTCAAGTCATGAAGACCATGCAAATAACTTTGGGAACAATAGTGCTCTTTTTTAACGGTTTTCCAAATAAAGGGGACATCTAGGAGAATTTTAAATAGAGATCAAGCACAATAAAGATATATAGCACACACAGTCATTAGGATAGAGATTAGATTAAGCGATGGTAAAAGCAAATTTAGAAATACCCATTATGTTTCAAGTTAAAGTAGGTGGTGAAGTGGAGATGCTGGAATGGAGGTAAATTCCTATTTAATTATTGATGTCCTAGATACGGCCACATGAGCTCTCATCACCCTCCCTGCTGATACGTTCACATGGTTTCATCATCTGCAATACAGAGCAGCCAGGTCAGCTGCTATGCTGTAGTGCTTGTGTCTGCTTCTGTAACATTGAAAACCTGAGAACAAAGGCAGTTGCTGTACAGCTGCTACTGCTGTATAACTAATAGCACAAATCTCGAGGTTTCTAGGTTAAAGATCCAAGAGGTACATTCTCACATGTATTACTTTCCTTTTTATTGCTGCTGTAACGAATTACCACACACCAAGTGTCTTAGAAAAGCAGTATCTATTATCTTACATTTTGGGAGGTCAGATGTCTAAACCGAATGTTAGGGCCACGTCCTTCTGGCTGCCAGCAGTGGAGTCCAGGCCTCTGTCCCCACTGGCTTCCGTAGGTCCCGCCAGTGCACAGCTCTCGGCCCCTCCTCATGTCTCTCGGCCCTCGGCTCCTGTCATCACATCGCCTTCTCAGATTCTGGCCCTTGGCCTCCATTTTCTAAGGACCCTCCTTTGATTACATCAGGCCTGCTCAGGTAATCCAAGATAATCTCTGCATCTCAAAATTCTAAACTTCATCACAGGTCCATGTAGGGTAACGTACTCCCAGCTTTCAGGGATTAGGACATAAACATCTCTGCCAGAGGGGCGTGTCTCCTGGGACTCTGAATTATAAGTATTACACAAAATATAGTTTCTATAGAACAGGAGTGGGAACCTTTGTATGCTGGAAAACCCTATTAATCTAGCTTCAATCAAATAAGGCTGCATGTAAAAAACTTCAATTGTACTTAAAATGTGCATTACTTTGTAAACATCTAACTACTTTGTAATTAATTTCAAAAAATGAAATCTCAATTTTAACATTAACCTTTTACTAACTCTGTTGTGTCTGCTTTTGTTGGAAAGCATTTGAATTTCTGGTTGTTGCATGTGGGGCCACAGTCTCAGTTATCTTCAGGATGGGTATCAGCCATCTGTGACCTTAAGGGCATCTTGATTTGGGTTAGGTGGGAGAATTCACAGTAATGAGTGGTAGAAAAACAAGGAAGCATTTTGGGGGCATGTTGCCAAAGGCCTGGGTATTCTACTTCATCTTTCCACATTTCAATTGGATCTTTTGTCATCAAACAATGACTTTAAAATGTCATCCACTGGCAGCTCGGTCACTTTCAGCTGTAGTTCCTTGGGGGTATCAAGCAGGTGAGGCCGCAGTGCTAACATGAGTATGAGGTCATGATCTCAGAGCCAGTAAACCTTCCCTCTATTCTCCAGTTAACAGGTCTGTAACAGCCGCTTATTCTTCAAATGACTTGCATGTATCATCCTGCTCATCAGTGACCTTTGCTAACTGTGGAAAGTGTTCATCCAAAATTTCCTTTTAAAGAAGAAATGTTTTGAAAAGAGATAGCTTTTTTCAAGATGCTTGATTTTTCTTGCCACATATCATACATAGACTTAGTTTTGTCTTGCAAAGAAATATTTAAGTCATTTTGATTTGACTTGATATCACACAGAAGCGCTGCAGTCTGTGCTACATATAATCCATATTGCTGATTATGTTCCTCATAAACAGTCTGTTTAGCAGAAATAACATTTCGACTAACACCTGCCCCTGCCATAGCCAATGCACTTTAAATGCTGCGGGAAATCCACAATGAATACTTCACCATTCAATTTTAGCATGTTATGAAACTGACTATGCCATGTTGCATTTGCACTGATATAATTAACAATACTTATAACTTGTTGCAAGCTGTCATTTGAAAAGATAGCTTTAGCACAGAAATTTTGCCAGTGCAAGATATAATGAAATGAGAGCATCTGGACATATCAATACTTTTTTTTGAATCTGTGCAATAAGCTCTTCATGGTTTCCTGGCATGGAGGGTGCGCCACTAAGTCTACCATGTTCAAGTCCAACTTCTTGTAAGTTGGTGAAGATATTTATTGCCTTTGTTCTATTCACAAGAATGTCCAATGTGAGTAACTCTTTGTAGAAAAGAGAATCTCCTGTTATGTATGACCCAAATGAAGTATAAAACTTGGGCTGAGTGAGCAGTACCAGTTGATTTATCCAAAATGATTGATTAATATGTATTTCCCTTTTGAAGTATTGTGTGACTTTTTCTGTTAATTTGAAGCATAGTTTATGCTGCCAATCTGTTAAGGTCTCCCTGAAAGAGGAAGTTATTTGTACTTTGAGGCACTATCAAAATCTAAACCTACAACTTCAATGATGCATTTGTTCACAATTTCTGTATCATAGAATGCTTCCCTCTCCCTACCCTGAGTATCTAAGTTGCTTTATAAGTTGCCTCAGTGGCATTCTTTCTAGGGCTTATTGCTGTAGTGAAAGAATCATCTTTGCTTTTGCTTTTCATTTTTTAATTTCTGCAATATAATCTTCATGCCTCTCCCTCTAATATAGAAGATTCACAATCCTTGTGATTATTATAATGGTGATGAGCATTGAATTTCCTTGATGTTGATTCGCAGTATCACAAAACAAACAAATCATCGTTTCTTTAGCAGAAATAAGATAATACTGCAATCCTCTTTAAAAATGTATTTTCTTCCCTCAGCATTCTCTTGGTCTTCTTTGACATGATGTACTGTTAATCAGACAGAATTAAAAAATATTGTGAAGCTGCAAAACTAACCCCAAATTCCATTTCAAACAGAAACACATTGCACCATTGTCAAAAGCTGATAACCAACTGGCGGACTCGACCCATAAACTCTCACCAACCAGCCTCACGTGGTCGTCAGGTGGGGGCTGCATTCATTTTTAAAATAAGATAAAAATCTAAGAGACAAATATAGTGAAGTGTGTTAATAAAAAAAGAATTCGTTCAGTAATATTTGGATTTAGTTAAAAGACTCCTCTTATGGACCTAGATGCCCATGTCTGGGCTTCAGGTGCTGGTTCCTCACCCCTGGACGCACAAGCTTCAAGGTTTTATGAGTATAAATAGCATCAACAAAGAGTAAACTAGATGTCAAAAAGAAAAGCATAACACCTTAAGTATAAAATGACCTGTCCAAACATGAAGAGTTATGGAACAACCCAAACAACATAGGATTGTAATCGTTATTGTGGGCTACTTGTTTGTCTTACTAAAAAGTACCTTAAGGATGGTGCCTATGGCTCAAGGAGTAGGGCACTGGCCCCATATACTGAGGTGGCAGGTTCAACCCTGGCAAAAACCGCAAAAAAAAAAAAAAAGTACCTTAATTTAATGCATTCTCTAACACTTTCATATAAATATTGTTTCTTGTTTGTTTATGGGGAGATAGTTAGCATATTTTATTTCCCTATTTAGGACCAATTTTTTTAGTTTTTCAATTAAATAACAACTTCAAGCAAAGAGTGAAATAACAGAGACTCTACAAGTGGTCATACTCCAACAACATTGTACCAAGTATGGAGAAGCCTTTGCTTGTCTCTTGTTGTCACTTGAATTTTTCAAATGCTTTATTCCTAGAAGACAACTTTGTGCATTCTCCTTGATTAGTGAAGTTATTGAAAAATTAACAGACATGGAGAGGTTCCAGTTCAAGCTACTACTAGTTGATATTTCCTTTTTTAATGCAGAGAAGTAATTGAATCATTTTTAAAAATCAGAACTTTATATATAACATGGCTCCTCAAAATGCAAGCACAGAGAGTCATATTGTCTTCAGGCAGTATGTGGCATTGTCAGAGCAAAGGTTCTCAAGATTTCACAGAATGCAGAAAAATATAGATGACAAAGTAGAAAGGGATTCATCTACTATTTCATTCAGGAGACAATTATTGCTCGTTAAGTGCCAGACACTGTGTGAGACCTGCGGACTGTCCCCTCATAGGTTGTGGGTTCCAGGCAAGCACAGGTCTAAGTTAGCCGCAGCACCTGTAACTGAGGATGAATCTGTGAAACAGAAGCACTCAGAGTAGCCTCACTCAAGGGGACCTGTGAAAGATGTGGGAGACCATGGAGCCCGGGGTGGGGGGACAGGACCTTGGCAGGGTCAGGACAGTAAAAAGCCCCGTCCAGCCAGTGTGCATGGGAAGGAGGTGCCTTGTGAATAATTTCCATCACCTCTGTTAGAAGCAACCCCGCTGTCAGTGTCTCTATGTCATAAATCCTCACTATTTAATAGTTACCTCATATCAACTTTCTAGAACCGAAATTGCCAGGTCAAAATTATGATCTATAGTTTTCATCATGATAATTCCTTTTTTTTTTTCACAATCCAAAATTGCCTGAGAAAAAAGTTGACATAAATTAACTCACCAGCAACAATTCTACTATACCTGATGGATTTGTACACATTCTGTTTCATGCTAAAGAGGACAATGTTATCCCAAAAAAGCCAAAGGAGGGGGGGAATAGTGCTTGAGTCGTTCTACGTTCTTTTATAGAACAAGAACTAGCTTATATTTGTAACAAGGCTAGTGATGAACTCATGCCTTCCTGATCCCTGAATTATATCCTTTTGCACCATAAAAATCTAAATTTCATAGTTACTCTGAGTGCTGCTTAAACAGTCTCATAAAATGCCGTGTAGACAGAAAGCATGTAGCTTCTTACCTATGCACCTTGCCACTCCAGCTTCTCCTTCCAGGAGGCACTATTTATTTATTGTCTTCTCACAGTTTCTCCTTTTTAACCTTCATTTCACTGAAATTTGGAGATTTAACAGAAAAACTTTGAAATAGAATTGCTGGCAGTGAATGGTTCTCAGAGTGTTCGTGATAAGCAGCTTGAGAATTATCTAGAAACTTCCTAAAGATATAAATTTCTGAGCACTCTGAGACAACTGAATCAGAAACTCTGGGTGAGTACTAGGGTGAGGCCTACCACTCTGTTTCAACAAGTCCTTGATTGGGTGATTCTGATGCATGAAAAGTTTGGGAATCACTGGCTAACCTAGTACAAACTGCAATTCAGTATCATTGTTAGAGCACCTGCTCTGTGGTTAAACTCCTCCCTAACTGTATGACAACGGAAAAACATCTTAATCTCTCAGAATCTCACTGTTAAATAAATGAAGTAATGCATACAGAGCAATAAGCTTAGTGCCTGGTACACAGGCAGCCCTTAATGTATGGTAGAGATTATAACCAGGATGACAAAGACAATCAATGTGCAAATGAAAACTTTTGTGCAGTATCTGTTGTTTTCAAGTTATCTTTGTGGCAATAAATTCAATTTTTTATATCAAACTTCTTATCTTATATAGAGAGTGATGGTTTAAGCTAATTGGAAAGAGTAGAAGCTCTGGGGCCAGATAGAAATCTTGTCCACCTCCAATTCTAGATTTAGCAAATAAAAATAGAGAATGCCTAAGTACATATGAATTCCAGATAATCAGTGAATGAATATTTTTAGGCTTAATAATATCCAATGAGAAATTTAGAGCATACATGTAAGAAAAAAAATATTGTTTCAGTTCATATTTACCTGGGGAGTCCTATATTTTATCCAGCAATTCTTCCTACCCCATTTATAGCTATGAGTTGCTAACAAGTTACTTAATCTCTTTGTATCAGTTTCAAAATCATTAAGAAATTAATAATAAGTATTTACAGTAAAGATTTTCTATGAGGAATAGAAAACATTTTATATTATCCATATATGGGTATATGTGGTAAGTGTGTATATATCTATCTGATACTTACCTATCTTTTAAATAGTACTCAGTCTAAAATATCATTATTCATAAAACCTAATCATATTTTAAATCACAAGACTTCTAATAATATTTTTCTGAAAATAATGCTAGGAATCTTCTGGCCCTGGAGATATTGGTTAGTGCAAGAACCTCAGGCACTTCTGTAATATAACTAGATATGTAAAAAGCATTGAATTCTATTGCAGTAGAATTCATTAGCATATAAATGTTTCTTTTAGCAAAAGAAACAAGTGCATAGACTTCCTAACTACTACACATTAAAGCTTTATCACATTTACTTCTAAAGCTTGACATTCCTTATGCAAAATAAACAAAGCTTTTACTAAACTCTTCTAGATTTTTATTGAATTCCAATGAGTTTCACAATCAGTTCCATGGGGTAACTAGTACCAAGAAAGTTCTTTTTTTTTGTAGAAAATGAAAATACAAGTTTCAGGTGAGCAGAGTTCATGTCCTTTGGGTGCATTTACTGTGAGAGTTGAGAGTCCGTACCTGAGCTGTTAGGTTGGGCAATAATTTTTATATCACATGGATTAAAGTTGGGAATACATTTGTGGTGACATTTCTATTTGTCCTTTTTTTTTCTGTTAGAGAAACTTGTTACTCAGACAATTATTAAAGGAAGGTACAGAGTACCCCTAGACTCATGTTCAGTAACCCCCACTATCAACTTTGCTCTCCAGAATGGTACATGTATTACAAATGATGAACCTATAGTGACACATCATAATCACCCAAAGGCCACAGCTTACATTAAGGTTCACTCGGGGTGCTGGGAAGTCTATGGGCTGAAGTCTCCACCATTATGGTATCCTCTACGTCAGTGATTTTCAACCAGGGTTCCATGGCTCACTGGTGTGCCCTGAGAGGATCTTAAGTGTGCCATGAAAAGTTTTAAAGATCATTAATTAAGTTGTTTCCAAAAGTAGTTCAAAACATAGTAAGTGTACATATCAAAATTTTAAAAAATGATTATAAAAGTTTATCACTGTCATAATAAACATTTTATTGTTATAATAAATAAATACTGGCTCATTTCTAAAGTGGGTGGGGTACAGCCTTGAGAAATAAGGTTTTGTGACATATCCACAGACAGCACAATTTGACAAGGATTTGCTGATGAACACCAGGATATGTCAAAGTTACCCCGAGTGAATGAAGCCGTGTGACTCAGCAGTCCCTGGCTGCTCCTGAGGCAGGAAGGCGGCGTCGCTCACACTGAATGTGTCATACAGTTCTGTCTACATTTTAAATACGGAAGTAGGTGCCTAGTTTTGAGCATTTTTTAGGCGTGCTTAGTTAATACCACATTTATTTTTTAAAAATGAGTTGTTTATTTACTTATTTTTATCATTGTTATTGTTTTTGATTTGGCATTTTTTATTTTTATTACATAGCATCTAATTAAACAGACAAGTTTTTAGTAAAGAAACAAAAATTAGAAGACAATGCTAGTGTGTCAAGCACTGCTTCATCCAGTACATTGGCAACTGAATTAGAAACAACTAGTCATCAATATAAGGACAATTATTGATCATTTGGTTTCATATATAGTAAAGGAAATCCACCAAGCCCCACATGGGTAATTACAAACATTACTGAATGAAGCTAAGGTTCTATCTAGCAAATTAGAGAGACATTTAAATCTAGACATTCTCACTTCTGTGAAAGCTGGTGGAATATTTTAAATGGCTTGTACTCAGTAATACTAAGCAAGCAAAAATATGGACCAAATATGAAAAGATACCGGATAAAGCTCAAGAAGCAAGTTATGTAGTTGCAGAAATTGTAGCTGGGAAAATGAAATCTCATATATTGCCGCATTCATTATTTTACTGCCCTGTTGTGCAATGGTAAAAAGCACCATTAAGAGAAGAATATGAAAAGGAAATTTAAAAAATTCCACTTTCAGATAGTACAATTTTTCAGTGTGTTAAGGATTTACCTGGAAAAAAAATAGAATTTCAAATAATATCTCACCCTGAAAGAGTAAACATGCAACATGCTGGTAACTCAGTCGGGTGAATCTACTGATATCAGTGGCAACCCCAACTTTTAGCATTCAGTAGATGTCTACAAAGAAGAAATCACAGAACAGTTTTTATTTTGTCAAACACTCCGAACAATAACAAAGGGCCAAGATACTTTTTATTTGCTCAGTAATTACTTTGATTCTACAAACTTGTCTTGGGATTCCTGTAGAAGTATTTGTATGCGTGGAGCCCCATCTATGTCTGGAGGTGTAAAGTGATTTGTTACACTTGTGCAAAAAAAAATCCAAAAACTATTTTTACACACTGTTTTCTACACGGGGAAGTGCTAGCATCAAAATCATTGGTTTCTAAATTATAGAAAAGTCCTAGACAACACTGTTAAAATTATTAATTACCTAGAAAACAGACCATCATAACCAAGGTTGCTTGCAGAATTATGTTTCTCAGAGGATGTTTCTCCCCTGCCTCTCCTGATGCTTAGGGAAGTGAGATAGTTATCTCCAGAAAGAATTCTATCAAGATTTAATGAATTAAAAGACGTATCATACTTTTTAAAAATGCAATATCCTAAATTAGGTGATTTACTTAGTGACCAGGTTTTGTGTAATAAAGTTGCATTTCTTGCAGACTGCAGGGAAATCATGAAAATATTCTCACATATTCAGATAAAATTAATGCTTTCAAAGAAAAATTTTTGCTGTGGAAGGAAAGACTTAGAAGAGAAGGTGCAGTAGAACTGCTTGAACTAATGAAAGGGTTTAAACCGAATAAAAATCTTATTGAGCAAATTTTACAAACTCAGATTTTTTGCACACAAATTTTGAAAAATATTTTCCTGTACCTACTCTTGACATAACATCTCTGCATTGGGTGAGAAATCTTTTTGTGTTAAGTGTGTGTGTGTCAGCAAATTAAATATTACAGAACAGGAAGAGTTAACAGAAATGACGAGGATTACACTTAAAATACTCAACAACAGATATTACAACCTTTTCCCTATCTCTCAAGGACAAATTTCTAAATAGTACAAAAAGCAAAAGAAATATTTCTTCTGTTCTCAATGTCATGTTTTTGTGAAGCGAGCTTTTCTGCCATAATAATATTAAAAACAAAAATCAGCCATGGCTAGAATGCTTGGAAGAAGATTTAAGAGTATGCCTGTCCAAAATTTGACCTTGCAAAGAAGATAGTCTAAAAAAAGTCAAGATCAGATATCTCGTTACATTTTATATCATAATAAGCAAAAAATAAATATAAAGAAGTTTTTAAGGAATTTTAATTGTTACCTTCTGTTATAAATTACAATAAATTATTGTATTTTATTTTTTGGCCATCATGGTGCATTTTGTCTGAGTTAATAAATAAGGCAAAAAATATATATTCTGTTGTTCTTTTACTTTTTTTTTTTTGATCAACATAATTTAAATGTGCCACAGAAGCTTAACTATAGGTTTAAATGTGCCACAAGATACAAAAGGATGAAACACTGCTCCATGTTCTGCCAATTCATTCCCTGCTCCTTTCTGAAACCCCTGGCAACTACTGAGCTTTTTACTGTCTTCATAGTTTTGTCTTTTCCAGAATTTTGCATGGTAGTTGGAATCATACAGTGTGTAGTATTTTTAGACTGGCATCTTTCCCTTAGTAATGTGCATTTTAGTTTCCTCCGTGTCTTGTTATAGCTTGACAGCTTTATTTCACCAGTGTGGATACATAGATGACATATAGGCATAGGAAGATGCCCCTCCATCATATTTCATCAGAGAAATATAAATTAAAACAACAATAAGAACCTACCAGGCGGCACCTGTGGTTCAGTGGGTAGGGCGCCAGCCCTATATATCCAGGGTGATGGGTTCAAACCTAGCCCCAGCCAAATTGCAACAAAGATATAGCCGGGCATTGTGGAGGGTAACTGTAGTCCTAGCTACTCATGAGCCTGGGGCAAGAGAGTCACCAAAGCCCAAGAGCTGGAGGTTGCTGTGAGCTGTGATGCCATGGAACTCTACCAAGGGCAACAAAGTGAGATTCTGTCTCTTAAAAAAAAAAAAAAGAACCTACCTCATACCTACCATAAAGGTCAAAATGTGAACTCTGACAACACCAAATGCTGACAAGGTCATGGAGCAACAGGAACTCTCAACCATTGCTGATGAGAATACAGAATTATACAGCCACTTTAGATCATCACGGTTTGGTTATTTCTTCTTTATGTTGATTAATTGGCATCTATGGAAATATACAACAGTACTATAGATGGAGATGCCTATTATTTGGAAATATTGTATTTTGTTTTTAATACATTTATTTAGTTAGTTTAGTAGACTTTGTGTCTGGTAGAAGTGAAATGTCATTTCTTATTTAAAAAGCATGTTAAATATTGGTAGAAATCTTAATATGATATAATGTCCATAAGATATACCTTTTGTTTGTTTTCTCCAGAAGAAAAATAGAAAACTAGTGTTTTAAGGTAAGTATTTCATAGGTTTAGGATATGTTTGTCTTGATAAATTTTTTATACATGTATAAAATGGTATGATGAACAATGATTAAAACTTACTATGTTTCATTAAGATAGTAGAAGTGTATTTCCTGCGAACATTACCTCACTGTCAAATTTGCAGCTTGGGGAAAGTGTTTAAGGGAATCTCTAGTCTCAACATTTCATACCAATTTATTTCTTTTATGTCTACTGCTTTTATCAGCTTTGATGTACTGCTTCACGTTTAAAAAGCTATTTCAAGAATGCTTACCAAGGAAGGTGGATCTGATGCTATTTTGACATTTTTTACAGGGCTCTTCTGTTCCAAGTCAAGCCCTTTCATAATGATCTTATCCCCACCTCCTTCTATGTTGAGGTTTTCTATCTTCCTTTCTTCCTCTGTCCCACCCAGCCCATCACAGCTACACTCTCTGCTTCCCTCTTGGCCATCTCTCACCTTCCAGGCTGTGTTGCACCCAGTGACTTCACCCAATCCCCGCTCTTCCCTCCCGGCCTTGACAGGCTGTTTGTCCCTCTCTGAATATTGACCTTCCCTCCACGTTAACTTCTCCCATATGCACCTTTTCCCTGGTTAACAGCAGGCGATTCTTCAGACTTTAGCTTGTTTGTAACTGATAGGATTAAGCATCAAATAAACGTCAAATGTTACATCTAAATAAAATGGCCAACAGACTAGTGGCCATTCCTCAGTGTCCCTTCTCACACTCACTATGCAGGGACACTACTGGCAGCATCTGTGTGCCAGTTCTTTTCTCTCCTCATGAGCTCTTTGTAGATGGGGCCACCTTCTTCATTACTGTGCCCTGCACCAGGCACAGAGCCCAGCACGTAATAGGCTCTTAAATGCTGGATCAGCAAATAAATGGCTCCCCCTTTTACATATTGGGAAGTTGTTAACATCAAACTCTTCGATTTATCTAAGAACTACAAAATGGAGATTATCCTGAAGCCCAGTGGTATAATAGCATCAGGGCTGATCCGGTTATAAAATGTGTTTTTCTCACTCTTTTGATTTAGCAATTCTTTCCAATTATGGCTTCCTGTGTCTCTTGTCAATATTTGCACATCTTGAAAAGGTCTTCTTCATATATTTCCTCCATGTCCTTACCTCCTAGATCTTCTTTAATCCACTGCAATCTGGCTTTTGTCTTTCCACTCCACAGAAATAGACTTGTAAAATGTTATAATGAACTTTCATGTCATTAGATTAACTTTCCCACTTTTTGAAATAAATCTCTCTTCACTTAGTTCCACAGGCTCCACACTGTCTTAGTATCTTCTACTTCCTTAGCTCCTCCTCTTTGGCTTCTTTCCTGGCCTCCTCTCTGCCCCATCTCCAGCATGACAGATGTATCTGAAGGTTTCAGCCGGAGCCCTCCTTTCTGTGGGCACAGAGGACTCAGGTGTTGAATAGCCCATTTGGCTCCATTGGACTTCTCAATGTTACAAACACCTCCATGTGCCTGAGTCCTACCCCATCTTAACCATCTTAGTAATTCTAGAAAATAGGATCTGTCCTTTATTTTATTTTTTCCATATCATTTATATAATCAGTCAGTAAATCCTGTAGCTTCTATCCTTTAAAAACATCTAGAATGCAACCTTCCTTCTCTCCTGTCCCCTGCAAGCTACATTGCTGCCATCCTGGTCCAAGTCACAGTGACATTTCTCCTGGGCTGCTGCAACAGCCTCCTAACTGACCTCCACATGTCTGTTCCTGCCACTCTTCAATCCACTTTCAACATGACAGCTGGGCTAGAGAAATCTTCCAAAAATATAAATCAGATGACTTCCTCTTCTGTTTAAATCATCTAATATCTTTAAATTTTCATGAAAATGTGTATTGTTAAAGAAAGCCTTCCATTGTCTTCCCCTACACTGTGCTGCAGACGTTCATTCAGATGTTTCTCCTCCTCGCCCACTCTGCTTCTTGTGGTTGCATCAACTTATTCGATTTCACTAAACAGCCCAAGACTTTTCTGGTCTCTGGGTCTTTGATTTTTTTCTCCTCTTCCAAGAATACTCCTTTCACATGGTCTTGGGTTGCTCATCCTTGAGTTCTGACATTTATCCTCTTTGTTTCTATTTTCTTTATCTGGTTTAATCAGGTAATTGAGTTTTGATTCCTATTTGTTGTCTATCTTTCCACAGTACTCACCAGCAAACACCCATCATAATACTTGTCATTTCCTTCACAGTGAAACACTAGTGCTTTTATGGTAGGCACTCATTAAATATTCATTGACTAAATGTGTGAATGGATATTACCAAGTATGTATGTGATCTTTGTACTTCAGTTTTATCATCTGTAGAATGAAAGGGTTGGAGTTTATGATCTGTGAACTACATTCCAATTCTTGTATTATTTGAATTTCTAATCAAATTCTTCATTAATCAAATATGTATTTATATGATACAGTGTGAAAAACACTTAGCAAAATGGTTAGAGTTACGAAGAAGTAAAGATCTTTAAGCAAATAAGATTGGAACTAATGTGTGATCTACCAGCTTTTTGAGAAACACACCAGCTACCATGCAAACAAAAAAGAAAAACAGGAAATCAAATGGCTTTGAGAAATTTTGTAAATAGTATTTAACAGATGACTTAAAATGATTAAGATATATTAGCATAGAACTATTTAATTTTGGTTTAAGAAAAGGCTCTTAAGGTCTTTGAAAAATTATGTTTCACTTTATAAAAATTTCTTTTTTTGGAACTATGTATCTGAAATCAATTCACTTTGAGAGACAGCATTCAGATACAAGTATTTGTTTTTGGAAAAAGTTTCAAATGCCACTTCAGCTGTCACTCATGGTTAATCTGCCCTGTATCCATCTCCACCACATCTGCTTCCTCCTTTCTTCTTGTTATAACTCTGATTTGCTCAATTATCGTCCCTCCTCCATAAGTCTGTGTGCTTCTGAGTGTTTCTGACTGTGTATCCTGACATTTCTAAGCTGACTGTGGCAATCCCCCACCTCTTAGCAATGACTGGTTTAGTTGTGAATATTGGACACAGTTCTAGCCAATGTAACCTGAGAGAAAGTGTATTGTTGCCCTATGCTAAATGTTCCCTCATTTGAATAAAAGGCAACTCAAAGAAGAGATCTTTCAATGGCCTCTTTCCTTTCCTGGGCATAGGTGACTCCTGGAATTAATATGCCCGCCCTGTAACAGCAGGGAAACTAGCCTAAGGAGAAAGCTGACAAACTGGGATGGCCAAAGAGGCAGAGATGCAAAAAGGTGTGGTATTGGCACAAAAATAGAGAGGTAGATGTGTGGAACAGAACTGAGAACCAAGAGATGACTCAAACACTTATTGTTATTTGATCTTTGATAAGCTCATCAAAAATATAAATTAGGGGAAATATTCCCTATTTAATAAATGGTGCTGGGAGAATTGCCTGGCAACTTGTAGAAGACTGAAACTGAACCCACACCTTTCACCATTAAGAAAAATTGATTCTCACTGGATAAAAGATTTAAGCTTAATACATGAAACTATACTCTTGGAGACAGTACAGGAGAAACACTTGAAGAAATTGGCCTGGGAGAATATTTTATGAGGAGGACCCCCCAGGCAATTGAACCAACACCAAAAATACATTACTGAGATCCGATCAAAGTAAAAAGTTTTTTCACGGCCAAGAACACAGTAAGTAAAGCAAGCAGACAGCCCTCAGAATGGGAGAGGATATTTGCTGGTTATGCTTCTGACAAAGGTTTGATAACCAGAATCCACAGAGAACTCAAGCTTACTAATAAGAAAAGAACAAGTAATCCCATTTCATTGTGACTTGAACTGAAGCTTCTCTGAAGAAGACAGGCCCATGGTCTACAGACATATGAAAAAATGCTCATCATCTTTAATCATCAGACAAATGCAAATCATAATCACTTGGAGATATCATCGAACTCCAGTAAAATTAGCCCACATAACAAAAACACAAAACTACAGATGTTGGCATGGATGTGGAGAAAAGGGAACACTTCTGCACTACTGGTGGTAGTGCAAACTGATACACCCCTTTTGGAAGGAAATATGGAGAGATCTAAAAGTACACCTGCTGTTTGATCCTGCAACTCCTCTACCTGGTGTATATCCAAAAGACCAAAAATCACTTTGCAACAAAGATATTTGCACCAGATTGTTCACTGCAGCTCAATTCATAATAGCCAATACATGGAAGAAGCCTAGTGCCCATAGACCCAGGAATGAATTAATAAATTGTGGTATATTTATACTATGGAATATTATACCCTTAAAAGGATGGGGACTTTACCTCTTTTACATTTACATGGATGGAGCTGGAACATATCCTACTTAGTAAAGTATCTCAAGAATGGAAGAAAAAATATCCAATGTACTCAGTACTACTATGAAACCAATTTATAATCACTCACACTTTCTTTTCTTTCTTTCTTTTCTTTTTTTTTTTTTTTTTTGAGACGGAGCCTCAAGCTATCCCCCGTGGTAGAGTGCCATGGCTTCACAGCTCAGAGCAACCTCCAACTCCTGGGCTCAAGCGAGTCTCCTGCCTCTGCCTCCCAAGTAGCTGGGACCACAGGCGCCCGCCACAACGCCCGGCCACTTTTTGGTTGCAGCCATCATTGTTGTTTGGCGGGCCGGGCTGGGGATTCGAACCTGCCACCTTAGGTGTATGTGGGTGGCGCCTTAGCCGCTTGAGCCACAGGTGCCGAGCCATCACTCACACTTTCATATGAAGAATAGATTACAACTATGGCCCAAGATGAAGGAGGGAGGAGGGGGACAGGAGGGCATGGGGGAGGTTAGACTGAGGGAGGATGAATGGTGGGATCACACCTTTGGTGCCTAATGCAAGGGTACATGTGTGATCTATTAGTATAGAGTATAATGTCTTAACACAATCATTAAGTAAACAAGGTGAGGTATATATTAACCAGTGTGACCTAAGTGTTCCTAATTCTATATGAAATCAGCACATTGTACCCCATAAATGCATTAATGTATACATGATCTATGTGTTTATGATTTAATAAAAAAATTGTGTTTTTTTTAAGAATGTTTCTTGTCAATACATTTCAGTCAACATTTTATTTGTTATTTCAATATCTATTATTGACCTTAAATTGTATTCTAAAACTTTCTTATAATGATTGTGATAAATCTTATTCAAATGTTCCAGTATATTTAAATATAGCAATTAAAATCTCTGCTTAAAAGTGGATTCTGTCACATTAAAAGTCAAATTCAACACCCTTGTCAAAATGTCTATTTTTTTTATTTTCTACATGAGCAAATATTCCATCTATTAATGAGAATTTTCAGGGCTTTTTCCTCTATGAACATTGACCCACAAACCTTCACCATCTTATACTCTTCTCCTTATTAGTCAAGATATTTGTAAGATACCTGGACAAGGAAAAGAGGAAATCTGTATCATTGTTGTCCAAGAGAAACATAACATGAGTCACATGTAATTTATAAATTGCTGCTACCCATGTCAAAAATAAACAATGTTTAGTTTCCATGACTTTGTGTAGGGATGAGAGTTTCTGTTGGAATTGATTTCTAGTTTTATTCCACTGTGGTCTGAGATAACACAGGTAGAATTTCCATTTTTGTATTTGTTTGAGACAGTGCTGTGGCCTCATGTGTGACCAATCTCAGAGAATGTTCCATTTGCTGATGAGAAGAACAGACATTGTGTTGCTCTCTAGAATGTTCTGTAAGCATCTGTGAGGGCCACTTGTTCTGGAGTTCTGTTAGGTTCATTGTTTCTTGTTTATTTTCTGTTTGGAACCTCTGTCCAGGTCTGTTGGTGGGATGTAAAAGTCCTCAGCAATTATAACTTAAACTTTGCCATGTAATCTAGCAAACTCACTGCTGGGTACACACCTAAAGGAAAGGTCACTTTATAAAAAGGGGACTCACACTCAGATGTTTATGGCAAAACAATTCACAGTCACGAGGCCATGGAAACAACCGAAGTACCCAATATATGAGCAGATTAATAAAATGTAGTGTATCCATACTGTGGGATACTACTCAGCAATAAAAAAAATGGTAACTTAGTATCTTCTGTGACAACCTGGATGGAACTGGAAACCATTCTTGTAAGTGAAGCATCACAAGCATGGACAAACAAACACATGTTCTCAATACCAGATTGGAACTAATCAATCAACACTTAAGTGCACATATGGAGGTAAATCTCAATGAAAATCAAGCTGAAGGGGGGGAGGGGAAGGGATAAAGTCACACTTACCAGGAACAGTCCCCACTGCCTGGGTGATGGGCATATATATAACCTTGACTCAAAACATGTGTGCCCCCTAATATTTTGAAGATTAAAGAAAAGAGAAAAACAACTTTGATAATATGTATTATTTAAAAAAATACATATTTTTAAGGAGGCCAGGTGTGATGGCTCATGCCTGCAATCCTAGCACTCTAGGAAGCCAAGGGGGGTAGATTGCTTGAGCTCAGGAGTTCCAGCCAACCTGAGCAACAGTAAGACTCCATCTCTGAAAACATCCAGGCATTGTGTCAGATGCCTGTAATCCCAGCTACTCAGGAGGCTGAGGCAAGAAGATCTCTTGAGCCCAGGAGTTTGAGGTTATTGTGAGCTATGATACCATGGCACTCTACTGAGGGATACAAAGGGAGACTCTGTTTCCAAAAACAAAAAAGAAATATATATGTATATATATATGAGAATGTGTATGTGTGTGTATATATACATACACACACACACATATATATATCTTATTTAATCTAACATATATTTTACTTCAACATGCTGTTAACATAAAATTATTAATGAGTAATTTAAAATTTTTCTGTTCAGACTAAGTTTTCCATATGCAGCATGTATTTCACATTTATAAAACATTTTGATTTAAAAAGGTGCCTGTCTCATGCTCAAAGGCCACATGTGGTCAGTGACACCAAATTGCACAGTGGGGATTTACAACAGATAATGGCAACGGAATCAGACAGTGATGACTGGCCTCGGTCAGGTAGACACAAAATAAAGAAATGGGGTTTGTGATATCAGATTGACACCCTAATTAATTTTAGCTGTAACCATAACAAACACACCTGACTATCCATCTTACGACTGGACCTTAGACGGTTTAGTGCTCTGTGTGCAGCACTCACGCGGCTGTCAGTATGTTCCTTTATAGTGAAGTCTTCAGTGCTGAACCCTCTTGATCCTGACTTCTGTGTTATATCACATTTTACTACGTCTTCTGTAGACTGTGGCCATGCATCCCACTGGTAATCATCCCCTCTTCTCTTACATCTAGAATTTATATTCTTTTATGAGGACAGTGGAATGAGGACCAGAATTTGCATCAGTTGTAAATTAAAGAGATGGAGCCATTTAAAGCTTCTGCCCAGCATGTAATGAGCTAATCATGCGGCTCTGTTGCTGGATCAAGAAACGCTCATTGTTTGTGCCTAAGGATGCCTCGGAGTTACAGGAAGAGTGTTAAAGCAAGTGTATAAAATGTTTTACACTGGGTGAAGTTTGTGACACATTTTCCCTTTTTTTTTCACACTTTACTTCCTGCGGCTGTTCTCCTGCCAATCTGTCTCCAGAGTGCAGGAGGTAGAGCCTCAGCTATTAATTATATCACTAAAAGCTAAAGCTCAAGATTATTTTTACAATGTGCCTATCCATGATGGCACTTACTTGCCTACGGGAAATTTGTAACAACCGGTAGGCTCTCCTACCCAACACAGGGCAGACAGGCATGTAACCCTTTGTCTCTCAGTTTTATTGTCTAGAAACTGAACTTTAGAACAATTAGTAAAAATGTTGCAAAGGACATGCAAGATAAAAAATATATAGTGTCTGATGTGTCTGACACATTCTAAAAATATGGTTGTTTTCATGTATTTAACATTTTTCAAGTGTATTCCCTCATCTAAAAGAAAAAAATGCATGATTTGTTTTCTTTTGTTTTCATAAGGAAAAAGACAATGAAAGAAAGGAATACGGAAGGAAGATAGCGAAAGAAGAAGAGAGGGAAGAAGAGTGTCGGACAGAAATGAGGGAGGGAGAGAGAGAAGGACGGTGGGAGGGAGAGAGGAAGGAAGCGGAAGCTTCCGGCCTGCTTGGCCTCTCACCCACAGGCTGGACGGGAAGCCATGTAGCATCCACGAAGTACAGGGTTCTGGAACACACCTTAGCTGGTACTGACTCCCTCCCACTTAACTTTCTCTTATGTTAGACAATTTACGTGACTTCTCTGTACCTCTGTTTACCCACCTGTGAAATGGGAATGTTAATAGTACTTTCATCATTGCAATGTGAGAATCAAACAATATACTACGTGCAAAACGTTCATAATTCTGTCCAGCCCCAAACAAAGGCCCTGCGATGCGGCCGTTGTTATTACTCACAGGGATTGCTTGACAAACACAGCTGTACAGTACTCCAGGCCCGAGGACCCTGGACACCACACAGGACCTACACTTTAATAGTGGTGACGGCTGCATTCCGTCCCCATGTGGAGAGGGATACAGCTGCAAGCAGTTGTAACAGATAATGAGACATCTGGATGGAAAGAACAATAAAAACCAAGCGAGCACATGAAGAAAGCTGTCACTGGGAAATTAAAGCCTGCTTTAAACCTTTTTCTGCCTGCCAGCTTTTTCCTGTACTGTTGAGGGCAGAGTGTACAGAAACTGAGTTCTGCCTGAATTATTTGGCTAGGACGCCCCATGCACACGTTCCAGGGGAAGCTCCTCCAGGACCCTCCCGAGGGGCATTTCCTAGATGAGGCCAAAGAGGCAAAACCCCGAGGAGGCGCCGCAGGGAGAGCAGCCTTGCTCGGTATTGGTACCGCTGCTATCACGGCCACGCCACATTCTGAATCAAATAAAACCAACTCCCTCTCCCCTCCCTCCCTCTCGCCTCCCTCCTCCCATATCTGCCGGCCTGGGGCGGGATGGAGACTCTTCTGCTCATGATGCCTGGGCTGTGCTTTCAAAATGGTGAGAGGAAGATGCTTGCTCCAGATAAGAACCGACATTTCCAAGGCAGCTGGTTGGTTGCTCTCCAGCCTCGCTCCCAGGAAGCAGGGAGTTGGTCCCGGGTGCTGGCCACCGTGGTCTTTAGTCGGCCCGTTTTTATAGAGCACTTAGCTCAGGTTCTCATTGCCAGCAGGTCTCTGACTAGGAATGGTCCCACTTAACAACTTCTCAACTTTATAATGATGCGAAAGCAATAGATGATCAGTAGGAACCGTATTTCACGTACCCAGATAAGCACTTTATTTTTAGTACAGTATTCAATTTACTGAGATGTACAACACGTAGGCTTCGTGTGAGATGATTTTGCCCAATGCACGTGTTCTGAGCACACTTCAGGGAGCCTAGACTAGGCCGTGATGCTCAGCAGGGAAGCTGGATGAGATGGGTTTTTGACTTGCTGCATTCAACTTACAATAGGTTTATCAGGGCATAATCTCATTGCAAGTTGAGGAACATCTGTATTAACATCTAAGAGAAAATTCAGACATAATTGTTGCTTTTTTCCATCATTTATGCTTTAATCAACAAAGAGAACTTATAAAAGAATTTTAATTCAGTTTATGGGCCTTATTGGAGCGCTTTCCCTGTGTCGGCCATTATGTTATACTAGAAGGAATAGAAAAACAAAGACACGGGCCTCTCAAGTATAGTAAATTGTAGGTGAGGACATCCCATGAATACATACATTGTAGCAAAACGTGCTGGTGTCACAGTAAATGCTTATGGAAAAGAGTGGTGTACCACAGATGACCTGCCCGAGAAAGAGTGGGAGGAGGATGGTTCTGTCACCCTCCATGTACGTGCAGGGAATCACAGGACAGTTGTCTTATTATCAGAGAACATTTTCACAGCATAATTGAAAATACTTTTCTTAGTGCAAAACCAACTCAACTATTTGAAAGTTTCAAAAATAAAAATGTAAAACTGTGCTCAGCCTACACGCACGCATACTATCTGCACACTGAAAATACAAACATTAACACCAAAAATGACTTGCAATTGTATATTTTACTAATCTACTAATGAACCAATAGCGTGGTGAGAATTTAAACACAAATTCAGATGAAGAATAAAACAATCAGATAGAGTGAGAGGGCAGCAAGTTTGGAAGCCTGGACAGTAGCATCCTCTGTATAGTTAAGCAGTAAAGAAATATGCCCCAATGCAGTGCATATAATGTGCAGTATCCTACAAAAATGCATGAGCCACGAAAATGAGTAAGGCAAAGGCCTATTCTTCAATAGGCAAAGATTTATTAAAAACGAAAATTCTCTTTCTCGTCAAGCCTGACACACATGAATAAGAAATTATAGATTTATTTCTTCTTCTAAAACTTTAACATGCCAGGGGTAAATCATTTTTCAGGTCCAAACCAAGAAATGTCCTTTCTTCTGACTATTTAGTCCACAAATGACGATAGATAGGGGATAGAGGGACACATAGATACCCACACACATGCACACCCGCCATAGAGGTGAACGGAGAGGAGACGGGTAGGAAGACGGTGCCATTGCTTCTACTTTGGTGTGATGCTCTGGGACTTAGTCACCCAGTGCAGCTGGGCTGGGGAGTCAGTTCAGCCACTTCAGCTGATTCCCCTCCAGCAACTCCTGCAGACACTTTCCGCTCCTTGGCGGGGATCTGCACAGGCTGAAGGCAGAGCGGGGATCTGCACAGGCTGAAAATCAGAGCAGAAGCAGCAGAAGCTCCCAATATAACACTGGAAAGTTAACTTTGGCCCAGAAATCTGTTTTTCACTTATTTGCCTTGGCTTCATGATTTAGATTTACCTTTTTTTCTTTATAAAGAACTGTGTGTCTGCGTGCATTTGAGTGTGTGTGTGAGTACTTTAAAGAACATTAAATGCACATAAAAAAACTCTTTAAAAATAATATCTCCATGAAAAGTGTGCTGTTAAAGAGTGCCTCCCTGGTGACACGTAAGACTCTCATCCCTTTAGTTCCATCCAGCTCAAAGGACTCAACTTATTAAAAAATCAATCTGCACTGATCTGTAGATCACATTTCCATGTCAAATTTCAGAAAAGCTATATTTCAAAGCATCTTCTCTAAAGATACAGGCAACCTTTCAACATTTGGGAATTGATGCTTCCTTCAAGGAATGTGCTACTCTAGATACCACGAATATCAAAGTGATGAGGCTTCCAGGGTCCTCAGATGTGGCGTGAGGCTGCTCTGCCGTGCGCTCTCAAAGCTCCCGGAGGGGCGTTATGATGAACATTACAGTCTGCTGATGTAATGTTTGATAGCAGAAAAATAAACAGGGACAGGAGAAGATATTTTATAAGGCCAACAGCCCCTTTGGTCTGTGCCGTCTGTCTCTGCCTACGTGTGCTGTTAAGAACTGAAAGGGAAAAATAAACTCAAGGGTTTTTAAAAGCATAGAATGAATTACGTTCATCACAGAAGCCCTTATCATACACACAATTATTTCTGAAGTACTCTAATTCAAAAGGTGAGCAAAGGGTTCTTGTTGAGATGCCAAAAGGTTTTGTTCAATAGGTTTTTAGAGCAGAAGCAGCAGAAGCTCCCAAAAAGCTCCACAAAAGTATCTGAGAAGCTCCATAAATTATAAAATCCCTTTCTTGAGTTTGTACAGACACACACATACTTCTTGATGAATCCTTGATTGCTATCAGCTCTATGTAGAGAACACCCACGAAACCACCACTAAGACACAGTTCACAGGCTCTTTCCAGGCCTGTTTTTGAATTAACTAATTTGTTCTTCCATAATTCATGGAGCTGCCATTCCATGGTGTAACGTCCCAAGTACAAGACAATCTCAAGAGTCATGGTCAGAGAAAAGACATTGAGGTCTAAACACGTAACATAAACAGAATGCAAAAATGCAATCAAGAACAAGAAAGTACCAGAGTATGGCTCTACAAGCTGCAAGCTGCTCTCCCTGACAGGTGAGACAAGTGTAGAAAGGATTCAGAGGGGTGACAGCGCCATGTCCCAGACACTAAGGAGGGGTCATTAGATCCCCTGGGCACCTGATGGGCATCCTTATCAGAGAACTTTATCCAAACACTAAAGAATGGACAAGCTGCTGTTCTTGAAAACTGCATGGGACTCTGAGAGGCAGGGCTATTGATGGTGGGGAATGGGGATGCAGCCAAGCTTGGCAGACAGCAGCTGCAAAGTTAGGCAGTGACACGTTGGCCAGTTCAGTTAGTAAACACCATGGTGGCGACTGGTGACCTTCAGATCCCCCCTTCCCTTTTGTATCTTTAAGTGTTTCTCACGCCAGTGCAGATCAAAGATGCTAAGTCAGAGCAAAGAGAAACAAACTACCTCAGATGCCCATTAGGGGCCTTCTCAGCCCTTTCTTGTTACCATCATTCCTTATCTCCCCCCAAGCACCCTAATCTAGCTCATCTATTTAATTTTTCTTTTCAAATCACATTGATTTTACGATCAATTCAGTTATCAATGCCATTATTCATAATGTCATCACAAACTGTTTTATTAATGAATGTCAGGATTTGAACTTTGAATGTAATTTTGGCATAGTAAACCTATTTAACAAGGCTTCAAATCAAAAGCAGTTGGAATAATTTTTACTCATTTCTAAGTTACTTATTTATGTAATCAGCCAGTATTTATCCAACATCTGGAAAAACTATTGGCATTATTGTAGGTTTTCAGAATACAGAGACAAATAAGGTTCCAGTCCTCAAGGAACTAGTAATGTCCTGCTAAGGAGTGACCAGCCCTCAAACGAAAACTAGCATATAATATAAATCTGTGTCCTATGAAAGAGATTCAAGTAGCCTTCCTTATTCAGAATTCACTTCCTTATTGTGTTAAGACATTTATACTCTACTCTTAATAGATTTGACATGTACTCTTCCAATATGCACCATAGGTGAGGTCCCACCGATTACCCTCCCTCCACCCAAGATATTTGGAGAGCGTCCAGGGGAAACACTTGAAGAAATTGGCCTGGGAGAATATTTTATGAGAAGGACCCCACAGGCAATTGATGCAACACCAAAAACAGGATCTGATCAAACTAAAAAGCTTCTGCACAGCCAAGAACACAGTAAGTAAAGCAAGCATACAGCCCTCAGAATGGGAGAAGATATTTGCAGGTTATGTTTCTGACAAAGGTCCATAAATTCTTACAGAAAATTTTTATAGACATTCTATAATCCTTACAGAAAACACAAAAGCACAACTCCTGGGGCATTAGAGAGTATGCAGCTTATACACCATGGGAAAGATCTATATCAGCAACATCAGATATCAGCAAACGTCAATTAGATGAAAGTGGAGATGAAAATTTTATTGTTATGTACTTAAGGATTTTGACTGTCTAACTCCTGACCTGGAAGTACAGTTGAACAATAGTTAAGTCTTAATATATTTACATAAATGTGAACTTGAGTTAATGAAGAAAGCTTCAGTGGCACAGAGATCTCTATGAACTGAACTGAACAGGGAAGTTCAAAGACCTACTGCTACTTAGTGGACAGCACCCGTCTCGATTTACAGAGCTGCTCTCTGCTCATGACTCTGGACAGCTGGGCTGGGCGACGGCTGGGCTGGGCAACAGCTGACTGAGAACGAGCTCCTCTTACCCTCTGCACACTCTGAAATGTCTCTGCAGTGCTGTAAAGGGTCTAACTGAGAGACCCTCAAATTCCGGCCGTATCCTTCTCCATTCTGCACGTTTATTTATTGCTCACCCAAGAAACTAACATCAGTGTTCCTTATTTGCAGGTGGCTCCTTCACTCTTTCAATCTGTAGCTCCAACATTATTTCATACCATCAAGTCCACTGCCACAGCTGGGGGTGAGCAACACAGTAGGTTTGCATAGGAAGTTTGTACATGGCAAGTGGCACACGTCACTCTATCACTTCTGGGCAACTTCCTGTAGCTGACAGATCTCCATGTGGCCACATACCCACTGGCAAGGACAGTGGGTCAGAGGAACCTGAATGTGGAGACTGTAAGTAGAGGAAAGAAACTGACAGGTAGCAGGTTCAGCTACACAAAATATCCACCAGTTGCTCTCTAATGATCTCTAGTAAGTCCTTTGGGACAGCAACACTTTTATTTTGCTTTATTATTTTAATTGTAGTAGTCAAAGGGAATCTGTATTCTTTTAGAAAGCAACATGTTTTAAAGAAAACCAGATTTCCTACATCAGAATTCAGACCTTGGCTTTCCCACTGTGGCAGGCCCTACAGTTAGCCCCTCATTTCCGTTCCTAGCCCTTGTTCATTGCCTGCCTTGACAACAGATGCTGGAAAAGTAAAATCTAACATACGCCAGGCTCATCTGAGCTTTGTTTTTGCAATGTGACACAATATGGCCAATGAAGACTACACCACAGTCCCCAGAAAAGTTCAGAGAAAGCCTTTCCTTTCCTGAAATTGGTCCCACTCTTTCTTCTATGTCTTCTTTACACCAGCAAGACACAAAGCCAGCTCCACTGGTGTTTCTCATCATGAGGGAAAGAACCACAAAGGTGAGAAATTCAGCCCTGACGTAAGATGTCCATACGAGTAGCCACCTTCATGTGGACTGTCTTTTATGTGAAAAACTGGAAAGACTGCAGTCATTTACAACCAAATACGCTTTCTACTACAGGCTGAGCATCACTTATCCTAAATGCTTGGTTCCAGAAATGTTTTTCATTTTGCATTATCCGCATCTATAATACAGGAGATATTTGGGAATGGGACTCACATCCAAACACAAAATTTACTTATGTTTCATATGCACATAACCTAAAGGTCATTTTATGTAATATGATTAATAACTTTGGAAGAAAGTTTGTGCACATTGAACCTCCAGAAAGCAAGGATGGCACTGTCTCAGCCATGGATATGGACAGTCTGTGGTTTGTTGGCACTGCCGTTATTCCTGATTCTGGATTTATGTGCCACCAATAAGCAACCATTTCCTCACACCCAAATACTCAATGGCGAAAGAATAACAGGTTCAGAGTAACTGCTGTGTAAAGGCTGTGTCCGCTACAGGACCCAGCAGTGACCCATCCAGGCTTTCAGCCTCCACCTGACACCCTACATTTTGGTTAGAAGGTTGCTGTGTAGTTACTTAGTTTTGTTTTTAGGGAAGAAGAAACCTCAGCAGCAGTCAAGATGCTAGGAGGAGTGTTCTGGGGCTGAGGGGACTCCAGAGATGAAGGCGTTTCTAAGTGTTTCCTCCAGTGACATGCGTCCTGGATGGTTTTGTCATCTAAGCCTCTTTGATTTTATAAACAGACACGATTTCTTGTTCTATGATAAATGCTCAGTGGACTGGCCCTTCTATTAGCCTGCCACACATTTTCACCATGTTGTCTATAGGTGCTTTTGGGGGGACCTTCCACTTTTAATGGAAATTCATAAATGAAAGGCACATCCTTACTAGGTGAGCTGTTTTATGAGGCTTTGCTGGCCTGCCTGCATGCAGGGATCTGGGCATGACTGGAAATGATACCTGGTGCTGAAAGGGCTTGGAGGGTCATCATTCCCTTGGGGATACTCAATAAACTGTGTTTCGTGCTCCTGAGTTTTGACTGTGATACATGAAGTCAGATGTGAAAACTTGTGGCATTGTGTCAGCACTGAAAAAGTTTCAGACTATGGAGTATTTTAGATTTCGGGTTTTTAAATTAGGAATGCTTAACCTCTACTGACAGCCGCACCAAAAACTTCAGTAGGAACTAAGAGCCACTTTGCTGTCCTGTCTCCTTGAAGAAGTCAGGTAACTTCTCCCGGTGCAATACTGTTGCCTTTATAAACATAAGGTCTACATCACTGTATGACTGCTAAAGTTACATGAATGAACACATGTTTAAAAGCATGAAGAAATGCTTTATTAATTATTTTTATCACTGGATCATTATATATTTACATGAAGAATATCTCCACCATAAATTCTGATTATCAACATTTTAACATGATAAAAAAGCAAAGCATATTATTTCCTTTTTATTCTATATTAAAATAATTAGAGAATAAAATATCCCACCTCATCCTCATTCATAAGTAAATTCTCAGTTTACACTTGCGTCACATATATTCTTTATATCAGCGCATCAAGGCACAAAAAATTAGAGGAAGGTTGTCTTTTTTATTTTTGTATTAAGAGAAAGAATTTAAATACGATTTTGAAAACTTTAGTGGAAGATATAATTTCACTTCATATCTACTTGTCTTAAAAAAAAATGGGAGTGTCATTTTGTTGTTTTCTTTTTCCAGAACCAAAATTTTAAAAATTATTTTGGAAAACCAGTTCTTATCTAATAAGGGCTGTAAAATAATTTGGAATCAGTAATGGCCTGACAACTAAAGAAACACTGGATAATTCATTCCCATGAGTTTGGGGGACAATCATTTCTCAGCTGAAATTTACAAAACTCATTGTTTAGAACCAAGTATAGCAACGGAGAATGTTGTCCAAAGTTTTATGAGAGCAAAGTGGCAAAATACTAGCACATGGCAAAGGTGTGGGGAGTTGGAGGAGAACAAAAAAAACACATTTAAATTATCTTTTATATTGTCCTAAATTACTTTTATATTTGGCAAAACCTGAATATTAAAGATATAATCCTTCTTAATTAATTTTTTAATATTTCCAACAGCTCAGTTGTACTGCCTTTGCCTTAGAGCATAATTTAGTCAGAAATTGATGTAACAGCTTCTCACTGTCCACATGACCAGTCATCCTATTATTCTGCTTCTTCCAATTACCACTAAAGCAACTGCAACTTTCATATTAATGCTTATATTCCATAAGCTATTTTTTTAATCACCAGCCAAGTAGAGCCAGAAAAATATCAGAGTTTGCTAATGCCCCATAAGTCACAGTAGGTTAGAGGGTGGCTAAGCAGGCAGTCCTGACTGTCCCTGTGCTAGTCTATCTCTCTGTGTCTCCTCCTGTGACTTTCCCCTTTCACTTAGCTAATGTCTATTGACTATCCGCTGTGTGCATGATGCTGATGACACAGCAGAGGACAAGGAGGATTTGTCCCTGCCCTCTTGGGTCTCCCATCCCAGCCGCTTTGGAAGTACCCGGTTCCCCAAACCACCTGAAGCCCTTCCCCACCTCAGTCATTCAGAGACAGGAGAGTCATCTCTCTAGGGAAACAAAGCCATTGTTCTTTATAAAAGCTAAGGCAGATTTGAAATGCTGGGAATTGAAACAAGGCCTTCAACCCCAAAGACTTGCACTTATCTGTAAATAAAGAGGAATGAAGTCACCTCCATTCCCTTCTTCCTCATGCTACCATGCACACAAATGGTGTAATTGGTAAGATCACAGGCTTTGGAGTCAGAAACCCTCTAATTTTGCTGTTGACTTTAAAGAATTTATTTAACATTCTGGGTCTCAAATTTTTTTATGAAACTGGGATATTAATAGCACCTATTTCATAGTGATCTCAGAAAAATTTTAAAAGACACCTAAAGTAACATGAGTCAAGAATGCTTTAGATTAAGAGAGATTAAGACAGAATAGATGGACCCTTAAACAAGATCATACTCTTGGCTAAGAGCTCAACAAAAGGAAAAGGAAAATTACAATGATAATAGAAGTGGGAGGGAAATTAAAATAAATCAAAAGAATGGAATGGTAGGTTGCATGAATTGACTAGAACATGGGAGGACAAGGATGAGCTTTGTTGAGAAGCTCCTAGGACACTATTAAAACCATCAGGACAGTCATTCTGGAGACTTCCTGTTTCACTGACCAATGTTGGCTTTGGAAGTAAAGGAGGAGCTCCTCTTATGAACAAAGGACAGAGTTCTCAGAGACTCTTTTCCCAGCAACTTCACAGGCAATTTTTGGTCATAGTCACCTTGATCCATTCTATTCAATTTTTCCATCCCTAATAAAAAGGATTATTTCTTTAGAAATAGAAAGTTTTTCTGCTAGTTTGAACAGAAAAGAAGGAAGGTGATTCAAGAAAGGGAAATCACAGAAATGTTTAAAACAATCTCTATACAATTCTAAATAGTCAAAGTATAATCATTAGCTTTATCAATAGTAACAGAGAGCTGGGTGGGCTGAAAGTTTTCAAAGTCCATGTTCCCTTGGGAGGGAGGAGGTTTATTCTAATAGCTGAGCTTTAAGAGCTAATTTTTTTATAGGAATTCATAAAGGAAAATCAAGCAGACATTTTAAACTTTGATTTAATATCATTTTCAAGTTTCTCAGATTATAAAAACCTTGAAAAAAGTCATTCCAAAAAAAGGAGAATATTGTTAAAATTTCCCAGGTTAAAGGCAAAACAGAAACTGTAAAGACAAAAATAAAATAAATGAATTAAATATGAAAAATATACAAAGGGATTAGCAACTGATGATTAGTATAGAAAAAACAGTAAAACAAAGAGTGTGTGCATATCTGTGTGCATTTTAAAATATCACGGGTAAACTGTATGTACCCTCCTATAAACCTGAAATTTAAAAAACATAAAAATATAATGATAAAATAAAACACCACGACTATACTGTGTTTGGGTATAAAGGTAAAGGAAGGTGCCAGGCATCCCTATGTTACGATTCGTAATACTCTGGAACGCCATTCTGTTAAAAATACATTTTTCTACTCATAAATCTAGAATATAATAAAATCAGAAAATCTTTTACTTCTAGTCTTTTTATTTTCTCTTTTGTGATGTGATAATTCCTTTTAAACATAGACAGAGTTAAACTTCTTTTAAGGATATCTCACCTCTTTGGATACAATAGAAATGAGTTTCATCTCTAGCTTTTGCTGTAACAACTAGCTGAGAAGGAAAGTGATTGAGGAAGAAAAGGAAGAAGAGATTTCGGTGTAAACAACCTTGGGGTGTAACAGCAAGAACTCTAAGCAGGGAAGGGGCCACATGAAGGCCCTAAACTCCTGGACTGGGGATGCCAGGAGGAAAGAGTGACAAGATGAGCCCCGGGAAATGAGGAGAAGCAGCCCCCTAACACACGTGGCTCCACTTCACCCTTACTGTGCAGGGTGTTCAAAGTCAGCAGACCATAAGGAACCTTTTCCATTCTTTTGCAAAGAGTAGAAGTGAAATCAGGGACATGTTAGTCCAAGTTCATGGGGATAATGCCATGAAGGAAATGGCAGCGTGTAAATGGATTAAATGTGTTTTCTGAGGGGAGAGAAAGCGTCACTGATGAAGGAAGATCAGGGCAGCCAGTACCCAGCAGAACTCATGAAAACACTGCAAAAACTTCATCGAATTTTGTGTCAAAATCACTGGCTGACTGTGAGAAGCACAGCAGATCAAGCAATTGTTGGTAAAGAGAAAATCTTAACTGAGAAACTTGGCTTGACAAAGGTGTGTGCAGAAATGATTGTGAAGGAGCTCAGTGAACAGAACTGAAGGAGTGGAACTCAGCCAAGACCTTCAGGAGAGGCGAGACGATGTTGGCCATGTTATCTGTGGTAATGAAACATGCATGTACCAACATGACTCAGTGGAAGGCAGCCCATTCTCCACAACCCCGAAAGTTTCATCAGTCCAGACCCAGAGTCGCAATGATGTTGCTAAACTTTTCTGATATCAGATAAATTATTCTTTGTGAATTTGTACCAACCAGACGGTTAACCAAGTTTACTCTTTGCAAGGACTGTAAAGGCCATGTGCAAAAGACAAAACAACCCAAACCTTTTGCCAAAAACTCATAGCTTTTGCATCACAAGACACCAGCTCACACCACACTGTCTGTGAGGGAGGTTTTAGCCAGTAAACAAATGACTGCATTGGAACATCCTCCCCATTCACCTGGTCTGGCTCCCAGTGACTTTTTTTTTGCATGAAGATAAAGGAAATATTGAAAGAAAGACGTTTTGATGACATTCCAAACACCAAGGGTAATGTGATGCCAGGTCTGACAGCTATTCCACAAAAACAGTTCCAAACTTGCTTTGCAGGGCGGACTGCACTGGAGTCAGTGCTTAGCTTCCTGAGAGGAGGACTTCGAAGGTGACCATAGTGATATTCAGCTAGGAGGAGTTTGTGAACTGAATTGTTAGACCTTGTATAATAAGCATAGAATACATACTTGAAGTAATTGTACTTAAGTATACCATAGTTTATCAAAATGCAGATTCAAAATTAAATGATAAATTCCAATTAAACACCTGAGTTATTCATGACTACCAGGTGATCAGCATAGGATTTAAAGAGGACAAGACAAAAAGATAATTACTGGTTGTTTAGTAAATATTAAATAAGGTCACCACTGACACATGAAGGACCAACGTACCTCAGGGTCACTTAATTCCAGTCTATCGTCTTTATGCTAAACTTTACTTGAGAAATAATTCTCTGAAATATGCTAATCGCTGTGCGGCACAATATTAATTAGTGACACTGACAGCAGCAGACATTTATGAAAACGGTAACAGAAATGCGTCACTCTCAGCTTCCCCACAGAGCTGCCCAGAGCACTTTCATTGAAGACCATTGCTAATTGCTGATAATTTCCCCATCAGAGGCATCCGGTTACCAAAACACAGGATGTAAATGGAAAATATTCTGTTCTCAAAGACCAAAATGAAAACACAGTTCTAAATCATAGATCAATGTTCTCACCTTTTACTATGAATTTATTAATATAGTTCCAAATTTTGGTCAAATAATCTTTTGAACAAAATTGAATTCTAATATTTCCTTGATGTGTGTGGCATATATTTGAGACAAATAGCTATTTAGTCATTTAACAATATTTATTGAATATCATCTGTCTGAAGTCATGTCACAGACACTGAACTAAAGATATGGATAAATATATTCTGAAACACAATTTATTTTTTATTTATTTTTTATTTTTTTGAGACGGAGCCTCAAGCTATCCCCCTGGGTAGAGTGCTGTGGCATCACGGTCACAGCAACCTCCAACTCCTGGGCTCAAGCGAGTCTCCTGCCTCAGCCTCCCAAGTAGCTGGGACTACAGGTGCCCGCCACAACGCCTGGCCATTTTTTTTGGTTGCAGCCATCATTGCTGTTAGGCGAGCTGGGCTGGGGATTTGAACCCGCCACCTTAGGTGTATGTGGCTGGCGTCTTAGCCGCTTGAGCCACAGGCACTGAGCCTGAAACACAATTTAATGGTACAATATAATATAATATATAAACATGAGGTAAGTCTAAAATCTACATGCAATAGTAGGTAAAAAAAATTATAATTCAACTTTTAAATTTAGATTACTTAGTGTATTTTGGGAATGACTTTTTGCCAAAAATAGTTGCATGATGGTTTTCCTCTTGCAAAAGTAGCTTTGAGGACACTAAAATATTAATAATTTCGAAAACTAATGAGTCATATACTTGATCAGATAGAAAGTCCTCCCCCCATACACAGAAATGCGCCCATTGGCTATGGAACAGCTGACAGCAATCTAAAACATTTTTCTCAAACTTGTATTTTTTTAAAGTAGGAAAATAATTAAATTTGCTCAAACACTTCATGGCTCCTTGATTTAGATACTTTGAGCATGTTAATGATAAGTGACACCCCCCAGACATGTGAAATGTGAGTTAACTCCACCGGGACATCGATCCCTAAGCTTCTGTGGTCTGGCAGAGGAAAGGGCTTGCCAGGGTGATCGCACTTACCAATCTGTGATGTATTACTAATTAATTCATTCTCCACTGTTATGTCAGACAGGAAACGTAAAGAAAATCACAGTAACTATACAATGACAAGAGGACTAAACAGTTACCGGGCAATCAAACCCGGCCGCAACTGAGGTCCAGTGACTCCACCGGGTGAGCCCGGTGGTGGCCAGTGACCCGCTGCTCCGACCTGCCCGTGCGAGTGGAGCCGCCACCAGGGTCCAGCCAGCCCAGAGCCACCTGCAACATCCGTCGACGCTGGCGCCAAAGCCACACACGCCTCTGGCCGCTCCCAGGGAACACCTGAACCGGATGATGGTACCGGGAGCTTCGGCTGGTCTCACTCCTGTGCAGAAGCTCCTGTGCGGCAGACTGAGATTCCGCAGATCAGCTCCACCGTCCGAGGCTTTTCCTCCCCAATCCGTCTCCTCCCCCGACCTTGGTCATTGTCACCCTCAGTTTTCCTTGTCTATTCCTGCTCTCTCCCCACGGTATCTTTCAAATTCACAGCTTCCCAAAGGATCTGGGAATCTCCGGGACTTGGACTCCTGCCGGTGTTTGTTTCCTGAACGCGAAAAGTTCTGTTGAGCGTATCCTGGTGGACCCCGGTGCCTGAAGCTGGTACCGCGCCCCGCCCCGGACCCAGCAGCCCGAAGTGGACCCGGACCTTTACTGTTTTTGTGACGCTATATCAGCTGAGAGAGGGTCCCCAATTTTGATAGTGCACAATTTGACAAAAAGCTTGACAGTGTTCTTAGGAGAAATGGAATTTATTTAATCTCTTCAACTTTTGAAAATTTGTCCATCATCATTTTGTATTTGGTATTTATATTAATTTTTTTTTTTTTTGAGACAGAGCCTCAAGCTGTCCCCCAGGGTAGAGTGCCGTGGCATTACAGCTCACAGCAACCTCCAACTCCTGGGCTCAAGCGAGTCTCCTGCCTCCGCCTCCCAAGTAGCTGGGACCACAGGCGTCCACCACAACGCCCGGCTATTTTTTGGTTGCAGCCGTCATTGTTGTTTGGCGG
>CAUYTI010119195.1:0-26847 GCA_963575145.1 Galago senegalensis
ACATTAATGCACTTCTGGGGTACAGTGTGGGGTTTTCACATGCATTCCGAAATACTTCCATCAAACTGGTCAACACAGCCTTCATGTCATTTTCTCAGTCATTGCTTTAAAACTTTTACTCTTAGAAAGATTCACCTGTACCCCATAAGACAAACCTCAGAAGTGATCCCTCCAAACCCCCTCCCTCCTCCCATTCCCCCCTCCCTTCTCCCTCCCCCCTCTGTATGTTCTTAGGCTATTTGGTTATAGCTTTCATATAAAAGGTTTAAATTAGTCTCACAGTAGGGGTAGTCATTAGTTATTGAAAGACTTAATGGTCTCTAGGCATGTCACTGAGGTTCCTCTGTGCTGACCACTGGTTCCCCAGATGTGAGGTGCTTAATGCTTAATACTTTATACATCTAGTGTTAAGAAATTTATAATTGCTAAAAGTTCTAGTTTAGTGTGCAGGTCAGCTTTACAAATTAAATGTTGCTCACAGGACTTTATCTCATTTTGGAATCTTTTGTAGTTTGTTTTGTTTGATTGTTTTGGGGGGGTTGTTTTGTTTTTTGAGACAGAATCTCACTTTGTCACCCTTGGTAGAGTGCTCTAGTGTCACAACTCACAGCAACCTTCAACTCTTGGGCTTAAGCGATTCTCTTGCCTTAGCCTCCCGAGTAGCTGGGGCTACAGGCACCCGCCACAACGCCCAGCTATTTTTTGGTTGTAGTTATCATTGTTGTTTGGTAGGCCCCTGCTGGATTCAAGCCTACCAGCTCTGGTGTATGTGGCAGATGCCTTAGCTGTTGAGTTACAAATGCCAAGTTAAATCTTTTGTTTTTATATGGCCTGGAGAGTGAGAATGGGTATCATCTTTTGCAGAGTATCTGGTCTCACATAAGCCTAAAATGTGGGTCTTCTGTTGCCCAGGCTGGAGCACAATGGCAGGATCACAGCTCACTACAACCTCAAACACCTGGTTCAAGCCATCTTCCCGCCTAGATTCCTAAGTGGCTAATGTGTGGCTTTGGGTAGAAAAAGTGTAGCTTTGTGGAAAGATGATTGACTGATACTAACTTGATCATAGTAGGTCTGTCTGTTAGCTATATAATTTGTGGGTAGTCAATGAAAACTAAATAAATGTTGGCACTAGGAAAGGCTTAAAAAGATTTGCCACCCCCCAAAGAAAAATCCTTTGATTTTAAAATTTCCTAGAGTAAACAACTATTACACAATTGACCCTCAGACAATATGGGCTTGAACTGCAAGGGACTACTTTTTTTATACGCAGATTTTATTCCAATAGATAATTTTAGAATATTTTTCAAGGATTTGTGACAATTAGAAAAACTTGGAGATGGTTATTTAAACAAATATTTTGGGAGAAGGGTGTAGAGGGCTCAGTAAGTTCCCACCTAACAGGTACAACATAGGAATATATAAGAACTACTTTAAAAATCCAGAAAGTAGGGACAGAGCTGTGGCTCAAAAGAATAGGGCACCGGCCTCATGTGCCAGAGGTGGCAAGTTCAAACCCAGCCCCGGCTAAAAACTGCAAAAAAAAAAAAAACCAGAAAGGAAAAGGTTGGGTGTATCAAGAATGCATAAATATAGAGATACTATAGCATGTTTTATCACTTACTGAAACAGATTTTCTTTCATCTAGCTTAATCTTATTGTCAGAATACAATATATATAGGGCAGCGCCTGTGGCTCAAAGGAGTAGGGCGCCTGTCCCATATACCAGACAGCGGTGGTAGGTTCAAACCTGGCCCTGGCCAAAAACTGCCCTGGCCAAAAACTGCAAAAAAAAAAAAAAAAAAAAACCCGAAAAACAGTATGTAATACATAAGATAAACATGTTAGCTTATCAGTTGGGCATTGGTTATGGATGTAAGATCCTAAGGCATGTAGGGTATTAGACAAGCTGTAGTTTTCTGAGTTATTTGGGGAGTTTAAATTTTGTTGATTTTATTTCTGTTTGAGTTGGGGTTTTGTCCGTATTGACAAAATCCTGTATTGATTTGGATAGACTTACTATAGAAGTGACTGTAATTACATTTTACTTTTAATAGTTGGCTAGTACTTATTTGTTTGTGGGAAGGGTTGTTTTTGGCCAGGGCTGAGTTTGAACCCACCACCTCTGGTATATGGGGCCAGCACCCTACTCCTTGAGCCACGGGCGCCACCCAGCTGGGTAATAATATTTAGTGAGTAACGGACACCCAATAAATATTAACTCTTAATGATTTGAGTACCGATCATTGCTTTAGTATGGTGGCTGCTAGTATAGAAAAAAGAATGAGGCGTGGTTTATCCTTCATGATTTCCTTGCAGTCTAGTGGCAAGGAGAATCTAAAACTAGTTGCCCTGTCTGTAACCATCACCGTTAGTTAAGGTATGGTGAAGGCATGTGCCTTTTGAGTCTCAAAACATACCATGGAGGGTAAGGCACAGTAGTACTAGGGGTGCCTCTATTCCCTCCTCTGAAACATTAATAGTAACTAAAGGTTTAGAGCAAAATTCTAGATGGCCATTTTTGGCATCTTATTTTTTGAGACTGAGTCTCACTCAGTTGGCCTGGGGTAGAGTGCCATGGCGTCATAGTCCACAGCAACTTGAAACTCTAGGGCTAAAATGATCCTCTTGCCTCAGCCTCCCAAGTAGCCGGGACTACAGGCACCTGCCACAACACCCAGCTATTTTTTTAAAGATGGGGTCTTGCTCTTGCTCTTGCTCAGGCTGGTTTGAACTCCTGCTGCTCAGGCAGACTACCCACCTCAACCTCCCAAAGTGCTAGGATTACAGGCATGAGCCACTGCACCTGGCTAATAGTTATTCAACAGTGCAAGGCCCTGTCTCAAAAAAACAAACGATTTCAGAATTATCTTGTTCACATAAGCTAAAAATGTTCTTGTGACGGTCCAAGCTATAATGTGCAAGTCAAAATTAATCTAGTATGGATCCTTTGTTATATACATTGTTCCATAGATCAGCAAGAAACTAAAAATAAGATAGTCATTGTAGTTGATTATAACTTTTGTTCCCTCTGTCATTAAACGCTAGAACCATTGACATTTTTCTGACTCTGACCTACTGATAGATCACTAAAGGCCTAGAAGTCTATTTTTCCTACTGGTACCATCACCTTAATCCCAGTCTCCAAGACTTTTTTTTTTTTTTTTTTTTTAGACAGAGCCACAATCTGTCCCCCTGGGTAGAGTGCCATGGCATTACAGCTCACAGCAACCTCCAACTCCTGGGCTCAGGCGAGTCTCTTGCCTCCGCCTCCCGAGTAGCTGGGACCACAGACGCCCGCCACAACACCCTGCTATTTTTTGGTTGCAGCCGTCATTGTTGTTTGGCGGGTCCGGGCTGGGGATTCGAACCCGCCACCTTAGGTGTATGTGGCTGGCGCCTTAGCCGGTTGAGCTATAGGCTCGGCCGAGCCCTCCAAGCCTTTTTTTAAAAAGTCAGATTATTGTCCATTTCTTCTTCACTCTTAACATCCAGTTATCCACAATTCTTTCCCGTTTTTGCCTCAAGGATATTTCAGCTACCTCCTTCATACATGGCCTCTTAGTCTAGGCTATCCATCAGTCCTGATCTGGGCTTCTGAACTAGCTTTTCGATTTTGGCCAGGACTGGGCTTGAACCCACCACCCCCGGTATATGGGGCCAGCACCCTACTCCTTGAGCCACAGGCACTGCCCTGGACTCGCTTTTATAACTGACTTACTAGGCTTCTCTTTCTTACATTCAGACTTACCACCCAAAGACCATGGTTTACATTAGGGTTCTCTTTGTGACCTACAAATTCCAGGGTGTGCAAGGGGTTATGACTTTAAGGAAAATAAGGAATTAAAGATGCTGAATCCTCTTGCCTCCGCCTCCAGAGTAGCTGGGACTACAGGTTAAGGTTGAAATGAGAAAGAAAGAAATTCCTACTTATTGGTAGCCATGCTCTCTAGATAGAGGCAAGAAGAGTGGGGTGTGCCAGGACATTGTTAATGTTTAATAGGAGGAGTAGCCTATTGTATGTTGCTAGTCATTGCTGCCTTCTTAATTGTGGCTTGGTAAGTCACACTTTGATTTCTTACAGGTATTGCAGTTATAACTGTTTACATTGCTTAGTCTTTATAGGAGAGTTCGTGATGACTTTGTTTATTTCCTAAATTTCCTGCTAGGTGGCAACCAGGAAGTTTAGAGAAATAGTGTACCAGTCACCAGGTGTATTCTTAAATCTTTGGCAACATGAAAGAAGTTAGATTTTCTGTTTTGTTTTTTATGATTTAATAGCTGTGTACATTAATGCAATCATGGGGTACAGTGTGCCAGTTTTACATACAATTTGAAATGCTTTCATCAATCTGGTCAACATAGCCTTCACGGCATTTTCTTATTGTATAGGGACATTTGTATTCTACACCTAGTAAATTTCACATGTACCCATGTAAGATGCACCTTAGGTGTGGTCCCACTAATTAATATGTTCCATTTTCTAACTTGTTGAACTTGGTTTTATCTTGTAGGAATGACACCAAGGAAGATGTATTTGTACACCAGGTGAGTGCTTATGTAGATATTTGCACCTCTGACTAAAGGTTGGGGGAAGAAAAGAGTTTGTCTTCTCTACTGTTGTTCCTTGCAAAGGTTATTAAGTCCAACCCCTAGTTAATCTAGTTCTTACACTAAGAGTAGTAGCATACTTAAAATGTATACGTTGTATTGGAGTTCACTTAAAATAGGTATTTCAAATTGATATTTCCTATTAGGTTTAGCTTTGTAAAATGTTGAATTTTTTTACTTACCTAATTCCAGATAAACAAATAACCTCCATGATTCTAAACTTGAACTGATGTTGTATAAGTACTAAGTTTTGCAAGAAATGTTCAGCTGAGGGCACTTGTGGCTCAAAAGAGTAAGGCGCCGGCCCCACATGCTGGAGGTGGCAGGTTCAAACCCAGCCCCGGCCAAAAAGCCACCAAAAAAGAAAGAAAGAAATGTTCAGCTGCTGTTAAAGCTACCATTAAAGACAAATAATCGTGGGAAGGAGGTGCAAAACAGTAATTGAAGTAGATACTAGAAAACAAGGAAAGGAGCATATCAGTCCTTATACTTTTTCTAAAGTACTTTGAATAGGTAAAGCTTTTTCTTTTTTTTTTTTTTTTTTTTTTTTTTTACACTTTTTGGAGAGTCTTAACTGGTTTGAATAATGAAGAATAAGGAATAAGGAGGAGGTTTGAAGGTTTAAGGATAAATAAATGAAAGGTGGTAGGGTGCAGCAAAGTTGGTAATTGCTTAATTTTTAGATTGGCTTCTTCCAGTGGTATGGGAGAAGACTATAATGTAGGATAAGTGCTATATGCTGAACTTTCTCCTCAAGGATCATTTAAGGAAAATGTTTTGGAAATGCGTAGATAGTAAGGAATTAAGACTATTGCTAAAGCAAGCCACTGCCAAGTGAACACTAATGTCTCAAGCTTGAGTATGTTACAAGTTCTATTGAACTTATTCTCAAAGGTATGAATGAGTAGGATAAACACATTTGTGTATGTATGCTCTTCTATGCAGTTCTTTCACTAAGACTGGTGAAATATTGTCAACTTGTTAAATTATGTTAATAAACTTTTTAACCACTTTTTTTATACTAGATTATAGAAATCAAAAGACCTAAAGTCAATTTCCATACTCGCATACTTACTCAGGCAATGAGCTTGGATGACAGCATGCTTCTTAGGAAGGGCTGTCTTAGGTTGGTGCTTTGTAGCTCTGTGAAGTGTCCTATACAACATTCAATGACAAGGGGGAAGCCAGATCAATTTCTAGTACATCCAAAACCCTATCAGATAATCCCAGGGTCAAATGTAAGTATGGAATCATTTAAGTTTTAAATGTAAATAAATACAGTAGTACTCAGACAACATAATTATTCTAAGCAAATGTTTAAGAAATTGGTATTCTTTTTTGGATAAAGACAATTCACTTGTTCCTTTATGTTCAAAAGAATATGTAGACTGAGAAACAAGAGACAGCAAGGCTTGTCAGTCCCACTGCCTGTTGGCAACCCTTGAGGGTTGGGATGGGGGGGGTTGGAGGTGTTGACTGAATGTAATAAGAGTTGGGGGTTTTATTTATCCATGCTTTTGCTATCCTCTGTGATTGCAGGTAATTGATAGTTGGCTATATGTGAAAGGTATGAAAACTATATGACAGTTTAGATGACAGATGAGATCAATTATTCGACTTCACCTAGTTATACCAATTCACAAGGTGTCACCAATATGCTTTCCTCTTTATTTTGGAAGTGGTTTCAACATGTTGTTTCTTGAGACTTCAGCTGCTCCGGTCTTGGTTGTGTATCAAGGAGACTGCAGTTCTGGGCAACTTAGCTTAAATGGCCTCAGATTTGTTGGTTTTCCTGCCTCTGGAATGGAAATGCATGAGTGATCCTGTAATGGAAACCGCTGTGATGTGGAATAAACATGGGATTTGGAATCCCAAGACCTGGGTTTAGAAAAAGTCTCCACTGTGCTGCATACTTAACCTGACTTAACAAGTCAGTCACCTGACTTTTAAAAACCTGTTAACCTGTAAAAAAGGAGTAATGATAGCTCACATTCTCTGTCACAATGAGATTGAATAGACAACATGTGAAGACTTTATAAAATATTACATTAAAATGTGGGGTATTATTTTTCCCTTTTATTTTACTTTCAACAAGACATAGAAGTAACAGATCTCTAAGACTTACTGTATTTCTGGGGCTGTAATAACCAACAGTCCTTAAGAATGACATAGTTATTATATGTGAATTGCATTTCCACTGAATTATCACAGACAGGTTGGAAGGGATTTTGGTTGACATTTGTTATTGAGTTTGATATGGTAACAGGGACAAAGTTGGTTTGGTCAACTTTGAATCATACAAAACCAAACTCGCCTGTCATCTAAACTGGCCCTATGTGGGGCTATCCTCTATTAAGTGCAGTCATTGGGGGATAGATGGATATCTTCATTTTGTTCAAAGTCATATATAATGCTTTTACAAAAAGCATTTTTAAAAACATATGTAGTAGTGTCTGTCCTAGGTGTTAAATTACTTGTTTTTAGTTTTGTAAATAGTGGTAAAATTCTGGGACCTTGTAAGTTTGGAGTCTTTTGGTTGAGGATGGGGGTAGTGTGGTCCCTATACTCTTAAATTTATTGACAGTTTGGTCTAAATAAATCTTAAGGTTTAAGTGTATATCCAAGCTAAAATAATATTGATTCTGGTACATATTAAATGCGAAAGCACATTATTCTCCCCTGTTAATCTATTTTTGGAATGTGATATTACTAGACTGCCATAAAGAAGAATAACCCCAGGAAGTACCTTCGCAGTGTAGGAGATGGAGAGACTGTGGAGTTTGATGTTGTTGAAGGAGAAAAGGGTGCGGAGGCAGCACATGTTACAGGCCCTGGTGGAACGCCAGTTCAAGGCAGTAAATATGTAGCAGACCATAACCATTATAGGCGCTATCCATGTCACAGGGGTCCTCCACGCACTTACCAGCAGAATTACCAGAATAGTGAGAGCAGGGGAAAAGAATGAGGGATCAGAGAGTGCTCCTGAAGACCAGGCCCAACAATGCTGGCCCTACCTCAGGCTAAGGTTCCCACCTTAGTATATGAGAAGACCCTATGGGCATCGACCACCGTATTCCAACCCTCCCGTGCAGGGAGAAGTGATAGAGGCACTGACAACCAGGGTGCAGGAGAACAAGGCAGACCAGCAAGGCAGAATATGTATTCGGGTTATACACCTCGATTCCGCAGGGGCCCTCCTTGCTAAAGATAGCCCAGCGAGGACGGCAATGAAGAGGATAAAGAGAATCCAGGAGATGAGACCCAAGGTCAGCAGCCGCCTCAACGTTGGTACCATTGCAACTTCTATTACTGACATAGACGCCCAGAAAACCCTAAACCACAAGATGGCAAAGAGACAAAAGCAGCCGATCCGCCAGCTGAGAATTGGTCTGCTCAGAGGCTGAGCAGGGCGGGGCTGGCTAAATGCCAGCTTACCATCTCTACCATCTTCCGGTTTAGTCATCCAACAAGAAGAAATGAATATGAAATTCCAGCAATAGGAAATGAACAAAAGATTGGAGCTGAAGACCTTAAGTGCTTGCTTTTTGCCCGTTAACTGATAACTAGAACTATCTGCATTATCTATGCAGCATGGGTTTTTTTTTTTTAAATTATTTTTACCTAAAGAAGTCTTTTTTGGTAATAACAAACATGTTTTTTGAAAAAGCCTGGTTTTCTCAATACGTCTTTAAAGGTTTTTAAATTGTTTCATATCTGGTCAAGTTGAGATTTTTAAGAATGTCATTTTAAATTTGTAATAAAAGTTTACAACTTGATTTTTTCAAAAAAGTCAACAAACTGCAAGCACCTGTTAATAAAGGTCTTAAATAATTAAAAAAGGTCAAATTTTAGAAGTACTGATATATGCTCCTTTTAGCATATCATCAAAACATGAGGCAAAAACTGATTGAACTGCAAGCAGAAATAGATGAATCCATGTTTATAATTGGAGACTTGAACATCTTTCTGTCAGAAATGGACATATCTAGCAGACAGAAAGTTAATCAGGAACTAAGCCTGCTATCAACCAACTAGATATAATAACAAAGGAATGCCATGCACAGCTCTGTTCCCACAAATTTGATAACTTAGATTAACAAATTATTTGAAAAACACAATCTAGTAAATTATCAGAAGAAGGAAAATAATTTGAATAGCTCTATATCTATTAAAGAAATTGAGTCAATGGCTAATAAACTTCCAAAATAGAAAGCACCAGGCACAAATGGATTCACTGATGAATTCTACCAAACATTTAAGGAAGAAACTATACCAGGTCTTTATAACCTCTTTCAGCACACAGGAATAAATAACTTCCTAACTCATTTTGTGGAGCATCACCATAATTGCCAAACCTGAGTTACCTGAAGTCCACACAATTAAATTGTTCTGGAAAGAGAATTCTTCTGGGTCTCTCTCTACTCCCAAGATACAAACGGCTCCAGGCTGGTGCCATCTGGAAAGTTCTGGGCCCAATAACCCATGTCCACAACCCTGGGGTCACATCAACATATACTTACATCCACCTTGGCTGAAGTATCATGACACCACCTGGACCCAGTGATGTGGTTGTGTATCAAAAGAGTCCACTCAGAACTCTACAACCTTGGAAGCAGGCAGTCTAGCACACCAGGGAGGCTGCCCTGAGGACATAGGAAGCAAAGAACACCCTTGAATCTTGAAAGTTGCCTGCCAGGGGTCAGCACCATTACCAGCAACCACACCTACTCCAGAGACAGGGCAGATTCATGCCTGAGTTTGCTACCCAATAGTCCAAGACTGGTCCACCACAGCTGGTGACTGTCTGTGCCCCCTAGGGCCACCAAAATTGGCCCACTCAATGTCAAAATTTCCAGCAAAGCCTCTTCACTGCCCCCACAACAACCTAAGCACTAAACAGCCTAAAGCACTAAAGAACTCACAGACACTACTGATGTTGATTACAGCCTAGTTCAGGGGTCCTCAAACTTTTTAAACAAGGGGCCAGTTCACTGTCCCTCAGACCATTGGAGGGCTGGACTGCGGGCCCTGGGACAAGTTGGCTGCTAAGTAGACAGGCAGTGGCGGCAAAAACACCTGGTGGGCCAGATGAATGTCCTAGGTATGCTGCATGTGGCCCACAGGCCATAGTTTGAGGATGACTGGGCTAGTTAATCATGTGGTGACAACCCTTCAGCACCAACCCAGAGCTAATGGCAAAACATCCTATCCAAATGATGCTACAAATATGCCCAGGGGAAAAGTCTTTTCCTATAAAGGCTACTGTATAAAATTGGAAGAAGTATTTGTTATTCCATATACATAGATATCAACATAGGGAGGTAAGAAAGTTGAAAAAGCAAGGAAACTTGACAACTCCCATGGAATGCAATGTTTCTGAGGTAACAGATCCCAAAGAAAAGGAAATCTTACAGCAACTGAATAAGATACAAGAATACAGGTAGGCAATACAAAGATATGAGAAAAACAATTCATCTAAATTGTTTTCTAAATTGATATAAATGCGAAATTCAACATAGATCTCATAAAAAAGAATCAGATATAAACACGGAACCAAAAAATTTAATGAATGAAATAACAAAAATACTGTGAAGATCTTCAAAAATAGACTACATCAAGTAGAAGTAGGAATTTCTGTAATAGGTCTTTTGAAAAAAAAAAGAAACCTCATAAAAAGAAAAAAGAATGAAGAAAGCCTACATGATGTATTAGATACTACCAAGAAAACATTCACATTTGGGGAGTTCCAGAAAGAGAAGTGTTGATAAAAGGCATAGAATACCTATTTAATGAAATAATAGCTGGAAATTTCTCAAGTCTTGGGAGGAAAAAATACAGATACAGTAAGCTCAAATATTTCTAAATAGATTCAAACCAGAACAGTCCTCTCTGAGGGATATTTTCTTCAAACTGTCAAAAGTTAAAGACAAAGAATTCTTTTCTTTTTTGAGACACAGTCTCAAGCTGCTGCCCTGGGTACAGTGCTGTGGCATCATAGCTCACAGCAATCTCCAACTCTTGGGCTTAAGTGATTCTATTGCTTTAGCCTCCCAAGTAGCTGGGACTACAGGCACCACCACAAAGCCCAACTATTTTTTGGTTGTAGTTGTCATTATTGTTTGGCAGGCCCAGGCTGGATTCAAACCCACCAGCTCTGGTGCACATGACTGGCACCCTAGCCAGTGAGCTACAGGTGCCGAGCCAAGACAAAGAATTCTTAAACAGCAAGAAGAAAGTTTCAAGTCACATGTAAGATAATCTTCTTTAGACTAACAACAGATTTCTTGGCAGAAGACTTATAGGCAAAGAGAATAGGCTGATATATTCAAAGTGCTGAAAGTGGGGGAAACCCAAAATAAAAAACAAAAACCACTGCTAGCCAGAATTCTAAACTCAGCAAAGTTATCTTTTGGAAATTAAAGAGATAAAAAAAGTATTTTCAAAATAAGCAAAAAACACAGGTAATCCATCACCTCTAGACTGGCCCTATAAGACTTCTACATCTTAAGAAAAAAATAGTTCTACATCTTGAAGCTACAGGATGATATCTGCCATTAGGAAAATATGAAAGGTTAAAACTCAGTGGTAGAGTAGATACACACATGAGAAAGAGAAAAAAATCAAATATTATCACTAAAGAAAACCACCAAGTTGCAAAGATAAAGAAGAAAGATAGGAACAAAAGGTATATAAAACAATCAGAAAACAATAAAATGACAGGAGCAATTTCTCACTTATTGACAACAACCTGGAATATAAATGGTTTAAGTCTCCCAGTTAAAAGATATAGACTAGCTGAATGGATAAAAATAATCCAACTATATGCAACTTCAACTGTAAAGACATTCATAGACTGTAAGGGAAGGGTTGGAAAAAAAAAATTCCACCTAAATGGAAACCAAAAGTATGTAGGAGTAGCTATATTTGTATCAGAAAAAAATAATTTAATTCAAAAAGCAGAAACAAAGAACCTATATAATGACAAATGGATCAATTCAGCAAGAGGATATAATAGTTTTAAATATATATGCACCCAACACAGGAGTCCTGGATATATAAAGCAAATATTATTAGAGTTAAAGAGATATACCTAAATATAATAATAGTTGGGCACTTCAACATCACACTTTCAGCACTGGACAGATTGGACAGAAAATCAACAAAGGAACATTGGACTTAGATACTACCGAGCAAATAGAGCTAACAGACACTTGTAGAACATTTCATCCAACAGCTGTAAAATACACATTTTTCTCTTCAGCCCATGGCACATTCTCCAGGATAGACCATACATTAAAACACAAAACAAGTCTCAACAAATTTTTTAAAAACCTTAAATTATATGGAATGTCTTCTCAGACCCCAATGGAATAAAGCTAGATCTCAAAAACAGGAGAAACTTGAAACTGAAGACGTGGAAACCAGACATGCTTCTGAATGACCATTGAGTCAATGAAGAAATTAGGGAGGAAATAAAAACAATTCTTGAAATGAGTGAAAATAGAAATACAACATACAAGAACCTATAGGCTAAAAACAAAACAAAAACAAACAAAAACCAACAGTGATTAGAATCTATAGCAATAAACATAAAAAAGTAGAAGGATTTCAAATAACCTAATGATATATCTCAAAGAATAAAAACAAGGATAAAATTTTAAGTAGAAGGAAAGAAATAATAAAGAGAGCACCCACCATAAATAATACAGAAGATTAATGAAAAGGTATTTTTTAAGATTAAAGAGTTGAAAATACTACCCAAGAAGAAAAGAGCAGCTTCAAATAAAATCAGAAACAAACAAACAAAAAGAGACATTACAACTGATACACAGAAATACAAAGGATCATTAGAGACTATTGTGAACTAATATATGAGGGTCTGACAGTTAAGTTCATGAACTCATCCTAAAAAAAACATTACATATCTCTTTGCTGAGTGTCACTATGGTCACCTTCAAAGTACTCACCTTGGGAAGCTATACACTGATGTCAGCACCTAGTTCACCCTTCAAAGCAGTTTTGGAACTCTTTTTCTGGAATGGCCATCAAAGCTGTCATTGTATTATAACATTTTCTTTATCTTTGAGTAAGAAAAAGTCATTGGGGACCATATAAGTGAGTAAGGTGGGTGTTCTAATAGTTATTTGTTTATTGGCTAAAAACTCTCTCATAGACAGTGCCACATGAACTAGTGCATTGTGATATAAGAGCTATGAATGGTTGGTGAAAAACTGAGGTCATTTTTATCTGACTTTTAACATAGCCTTTTCAGCACTTCCAAATAGTAAACTTGATTAACTGTTCAGTTGGTATAAATTCATAATGAACAATCACTCTGATATCAGAAAAATTAGCAACATCATTTTGACTCTTGATTTGTACTGATAGAACTTTTTTCAGTGTGGAGAGTTGGCTGACTTTTATTGTGAACTTTGATGCTTTGTTTCAGGGTCATATTGGTACACCCATGTTTCATTACCAGTGATAACGTGGCTCAAAACATCATCTTGCCTCTCCTAAACTTTGACTCATCTTTGCTTTTGCTCTTTGGTGAACTCTTTTTAGACCATTTTTGCAAACACCTTTCTCATGCCAAGATTTTTAGTTAAGATTTTCCTGTTTCTTTGTTGATAATTACTTGGTCTGCTATGCTTCTCACAGTCAGACAAAGATTTTGATGCCCCGTTTGATGAATTTTTGCAATGTTTCCCTCAGCTCTACTCATTACTGGCTGCTGTGACCTCTCTTCATCAGTGATGCTTTCTCTCCCTTCAGAAAGACATTTAATTCATTTGTATTACTGCTAGTTTCTTCATGGCATTACCCTCATAGAATTGGACTAAAATGTTCCTCATTTCACTTCCACTCTGGTGAAGTTTAACAAGATACTTAATGTTTGTTTGTTGCTCTAGTTCAAGTTCCAACATTCTTGTGAGGGCACACAAAAATGTGCAACAACAATAGCAACCATCACTCAGCAAGACACCACCACATGCCGATACAAACATAGCTGTGAGACACCGATATGCCAAGGTTATGAAACCATGCTGAGCTATTTGTACAGTGCTGCCAACATAAGTACACAGTGGCAAATTTGCAAACTTAACAAAAAAATTACAAGACTTAGATGAAGATAAATTCCTGGACACAAACTTCCTACCAAGATTGAATCAGGAGGAAACAGAAAACCTGAATAAGCCAATAACAAGTAATGAGATTGATGAAAGTTCCCAACAACCCCACCCCAGGAAAAGATGGTTTTTACTGCTGAATTCTATTAAACATGTATAGAACTAACACCAATTCTTCTCAAATAATTCCAAAAAATTGAAGAAGAAGGAATTCCTCCAAACTCCTTGCATGAGTTTGGCATTACCCTGATACCAAAATCAGATAAGGACACAACAATAACAACAAAAGGAAAACTATAGGCCAATATCCCTGATAAAAATAGATGGAAAAATCCTGAAGAAACACTAGGAAAGAGAATTCAGCAGTGCTTTAAAAAAATTAAACTATGATCAAGTGGAATTTATCCCAGGGATGCAAGAATAGCTTAATATATGTAAATCAAAAAAAATTTATAAGTCACACCAACAGAATGAAAGACAAAAATCATATGATCATCTCAATAGATACAGAAAACATTGATTAAATTCAACATCTCTTCATGATAAAAAATGTCAACAAGTTAGGTTTAGAAGGAACATACTTCAACACAAAAAGGCTTACACAATATGATTAATCTGTAGATAAAATCCTACTGAATGGAGAAAAGCTGAAAGCCTTTATTCCTAGAATTGGAAAAGGATACCCAGTTTCCACCTCTTATTCAACATAGTACTGCTTGTCTTGTCCAAAGCAATTATGCAAGAGAAAGAAATAAAAGATATTTATATCAGAAAAGATACAAAGTGTTCCTCTTTGCGAATTACCTAAAGATGCACCAAAAAACTCTTAGAACTAGTAAATAAATTCAGTAAAATTGAAGGAAACAAAATCAACATACAAAAATAAAAACTAAATCAAGAAAGCAATCTCATTTACAAAAGCCATAAAAAGAAAAAATACTTGGGAATAAACTTTGCAAAGGAAGTGAAAGATCTCTACAGTGAAAACTACAAAACACTAATGAGTGTATTTAAAGAGGCAATAACAAAAGGAAAAGACACTTCATATTCATTGATTGAAAGAATATTGTTTAAATGATCATACTACCCAAGTAATGCACAGAGTCAATGAAATCTCTATCCAATACCAGCAGGGGCTTCAAGATGGCTAACTAGAGTCATTAGGTACTTGCCTCCTCCACAAAGAAGAACCCAAATAGCAAGATAATAACATGGTCTAGATATACAAAGAAAGAATGCTGGACTTCACCAACAAGTAATAGGAAACACACAAGGAAAGGAAAAAGAGGGAAACCAGGAAGATCCTGGATCAGTTGGGAGCATGAGGAGGCCCCCTAGCATGAGGAAAGGGGTAAGTGAATGATGTCCAGTGGTCCATATTCCCACTGCAGATGCCTGTGCTCCTAGCCACAGGAAAACTTCTTGACCCATGTGGGCCCTGAGACTAACATAGGAGGCATTGCTCCAGAGAGGGAACTCATGCTGGATGCCATATACCTTTAAGTTCTCAGCAGTTACAGGGTTGCACCACTTTGAGAGTCCAGCCTCTACCACAATGTATCCTTTCTCAGGGACCAGCAGTCCCCTCATGTCCACATCTAGGGAGGTTCATTGACATCCTCCACACATAGCTGGGTGCTACTGCTACCAGGACCAAATCAGGAGCCATTGCCAGTGAACTTGCCACCCCCAGAGGCAGGACTGATATGTATTTTAAAGCACTCTCAGGAAACCACCCCACTTATGGCCATAACCTAAGAGGACCAAAGTACATGCTTCCATCTGCTTATTTATGGCTGCCATCACTGAGTAACCTTGCTCTCAAGGAATAGAGCTGTAGAAGTCACTTCTATCCCTACCCAAGCATTCTGTAAGGTATATGGTGATCTCCCTGGCCCTGCTTATCAAGTCAGCAGCCACAGGCACCACTGAAGGCCTCAGGATAAGCCTGCCCAGCCAAGATACCCCCATAAGTGCCTGAGCATCCCATCTATGGGTCTGGAGATTGGCAATTAAAAAAATTTGTTCTGTAAAATTTAATTTCAATCAAAACACTGTAGTCAAGAATCCAGAAGGTCACAGCTTTCCTATCCCTACACCACTGGCACCTGAGCACTCCTCCCACAGGCCTGAAGATAATCCCATCCAAGCTGCCACTAACACCACCTGTGGGCTTATGGACTAACACCCAGCCCTCCATGGACTGCTCAGAAGCCAGCGTATTTTCCTGCTATTGCCACTGCCATCATTTATGCCATGTCTGCTACCTGAAGGGTTGAAGACCCTCCTAGTCCACTGCTGACACCCTAGAAAGCTACATGGAGGCCACAAATCAGCTTACTTATATTTTCTAAAACCAGTTCCAGTGTACACTTCCCTGGGGCCTGATGTCAGGAATGACTGTCTTGCTGCTGCCACCAGTGCAGCCTGAGGATTATCTCACTTGATATCCCCATTCCTAGCAGAACTTCACCACATACTACACTAACAACAGTATCCTATGCCCCTGAGAAAAATCAGTCACTACTGACACTGTTTAAAGCCAAAGAAATCATATAGAGACTACATAACTGCTTACAGTCAGAATCAGTGCCCTACTCAATTAACACCATAGATACATCTCTAGGAAAAAGTTCTTCCCTATGAAAGCGAGTTCAAAAATTTGGAAGAAGCAATATAAAGACACAAGAAATAAAGAAAGGAAATATGACATTTCAAAGAACACAATAGTTCTTCAACAACTTCCAATCAAAAAGAAATTTATCAAATCTGAGATTAAAAATTTTAGATAATGTTATTGAATAAGCTTGGCAAGATACAAGAGAATTCAGATAAACAATTAAAAAATCAGAAAAAAATTTGGGACATAAATCATAAATTTACCAAAGATACAGATACAGAAAAGAACCAAGAATGACTTCTAGAACTGATGAAGTCATTGAATTAAATACTAAATACATTTGAATGCTTCAACAATAGACTAGATTATGCAGAAGAAAGAACTTTAGAGCTTGAAGATAAGTCTCTTAAAATAACCAACTCAGATAAAAATGAATTTTTAAAAATAAAGCCTATGTCACATATGGGACACCATAAAGCAACCAAATATTCAAATTTTCAAGGTCCTAGGAGGTGAAGAGAAAATAAAATACATAGAAAAACTATTTAATGATATAGATGAAATCTTTTTAATGCAAGCAAGAGATTTAGAAATCCATATACATTAATCTCAGAGATCCATAATAGATGCATTCAAAAAAGCTTTTATCCATGAAACATTATAGTCCAACTGGCAAATGTTGAAGACAACATTTCTCCTCATTGATGGAAAGGCATCTAGTCACTTATAAGAGGAATTCCATCAGAAATAGATATTATGTAGCACTTTAATAAATCTGGACAGCAGATATTCCAGCAGAAACCTTACAGGCCAGGAGAGAATAGGATGATATATTCAAAGTGCTGAAAGGAAAAAACAAACCCTGCCACTCAGGGATATATCTGGTAAAGACACCTTTCATCAATGAAGGAAAAATAAAGTCTTTCTCAGACAAGAAAAACTGAGGGAATTCACCCTAGATGGGCCGTATAATAAATGCCTAAATGAGTCTTACACAAGAAAGTAAAATTGTAGTATCTACCATCACAAAAACACACAAAGGTATAAAACCTACCAGTAAAGCAAATGGCAAATGAGGAAGAGAAAGGACTCAAGTGTTACTGCTATGGAAAACTACCACATCACAATGATAATAAAAGAGAAAGCAATAGATGATATAAAAAAAGAAGAAATCATTTAATAAAATGTCAGGAAGCCCTCATATATCAGTAATAACCTTGATCATGAACATTAAACTTTCCACTTAAAACATATAAACTGGCAGAATGAATAAAAACATGATTCAATTGTATGCTGTCTATAAGAAATGTGTCTTGGGGGGTGGAGCAAGATGGCAGCTGAGTAACAGCTCTTCTTTGCAACCGGGCATGGTGAGACTGGGGAGAGAAGACTCTAGGCATCTCTGGCTGCTGGGATCTGCCCAGAAACATCCCTTTGAGGACACAGGGAGACAGCAAGAGACTTCTGGACCCCAAGAGGAGGACAAAAGCAGTGGAGAACTGGCAAGTGGTTGCATTCATTTGGTCTGAGGTCGCCTACAGCTGTAACTATAGCAGCAGTGAGATTACAAACAGGGAAGGCCTTCCCTGTGGGCTGTTTAGATTTTTTGGACTTGGGCACTCAGGTGAACTACCTTGGAAGAACTTGGGTGAGATTGTGGATGACTTTAAGGATTGTCTGCAGGGGTCCTCAAACTTTTTATTTTTTTTCCTTCAAACTTTTTAAACAGTGGGCCAGTTCACTGTCCCTCAGACCACTGGAGGGCCAGACTGCAGGCCCCAGGATGAGTTGGCTGCTAAGCAGGGCAGGCAGCAGTGGAAAAAACACCCAGCAGGCCGCATGGCCCGCGGGCCATAGTTTGAGGACACCTGGTCTAGGGTCTCGGACTGAGCTGCTGAATGGAGCTATATTGTGTTCCTGTGGGCCACCTGTGCAGCCACTGTGGGAGAACTGCCCCAGCAGGCTCCACCCTCAGGGTCATAGAGCGAGAATCAGGTTGGAAGACCTTAGGCAAGTAATCTAGTGACTGAACAGCCCAAAGGCGGGGACTGAGACACTGGGGAAGAGCAGAGATTTCAGTGTTTGGCACTAGCAGGGCTACTTTACAGCCTTAGCCCTCAGGAACATAGAGTGAGACTGGTTTTGGCACACTGGATTAGTGGGCAGCCACTTCAGGAGAGATCCCAGCAACAAGTGCTTTCCTGGGAAAGCTTCTGCTTAGCCAAGGTTAACAGTTTAAAGTGTCTTTTAAGTGGGCTGAGTAGAGATTTAGGCTCTCAAATCTGCGGGGTTTGAGAAATCAGTAGAGGCCTCCAGTCTCCATCTCATACAGCTATATCAGCATTGTGATTAACATCGCATACCCCAGAAGATCACCTGTTGCCCAGACAATATTCAGCAAGATATACATACTGCTTTGTTTTTCGTTATTTTTTTTAAATTTCAACATTTTCCCTATAGATTTTTCTTCTTTCTTCATTTTTCTAGTTTAAATATAATTTTCCATTGTTGCTTCTTTAACAATTAGAACTTCATTTTGTTAGTGTTTCTGCTCTTATTATTTGGGTTTCCCCTCAATTTTATCCCATAAGGTTTCTGTTTGTTTTGGTATTTTTGTCTTTCCTCTATACTTGGTGGAGGTGGGGTACTATGGCTGAACAGGCTGGCAAAGAGCTGCTGACCTCAAGGGAACCACCCAACCCAGCACCTGAGGTTGGGGGGAGATTTAAGGTTGGGTCAAAGTACCCTACTGTACACCTATATTTCTGCTGTCTCTTCCTGTACCTCTCTTATTTTTGTCAGTATTCCCTTGTACTCACCCCCTTCTCTTTTCTCTTCTCTCTCTTTCTTTTTAAATCTTTTTTCCCTTCTTGCTCTTCAATTTTCTCATCCTTCTGGTCCTGTACCAAAAGAACTCATCAAAACCTTAGGTCAGAGGTGTGGTAATTTAAAGAGCAAGAGGAAGTGAAAGGAAAAGTAAGGCAAGGAAACATAAAACACTCATGAGGAAGAATCAGCAGAAAAATCTTGGCAACATGAAAAATCAGTCCAGAGCAACCCCTACCCCCCACCAAGGGACCATGAAGTACCTACTGCAGAGGATTCCACTTATAAAGAAATGTTATAAATGACAGAAAGGGAATTTAAAATATGGATGATGAAAACAATGAAGGAGATTGCCGAGAAAGTGGAAAACAACCAAAAGGAAATCCAAAAAACAGAATCAAATAAGAGATGAACGATATGAAGAATATAGAAAAGACATAGCAGAGCTGAAGGATTTGAAGCAATTAGGGACCTTAAAGATGCAATAGAAAGTATCAACAACAGATTAGACCACGCAGAAGAAATAACCTCAGAGGTAGAGGAAAAAGCTCTTGAGATAACTCAGTTAACAAGGCAGAAAATAAAAGAGAGAAAGCAGAATGTTCATTAACAGAATTATGGGACTTTATGATTATTAAAACATACAAGTTATAGGTATCCCAGAAGGGAAAGAAGAATGTCCCTGAGGAATCGAAGCTATTCTAGAGAATATTATAAATGAAAATTTCCCAAATATCACCAAAGATTCTAACACACTCCTTTCAGAGGGATATTGGAACCCAGGTCGCCTCAATGCAAATAGAGCTTCTCCAAGACATATTGTGATGAACCTGGCCAAAGTCAAGACAAAAGAAAAGATTTTGCAAGCTGCCAGGAGTAAGCACCAATTGACCTGCAGGGCCAAATCCATCAGGGTGATTGCAGACTTATCTAATGAAACTTTTCAAGCCAGGGGACAATAGTCATCTACCTTTAATCTACTTAAACAGAACAATTTGCAGCCCAGAATTCTATATCCCACTAAGCTAAGCTTTAAAATTGATTGAGAAATCAAATCTTTTACTGATATGTAAACATTGAGGAAATTTGCCACAACAAAACCAGCTCTACAGGATATACTTCAACCTGTTCTACACACTAACCATCACAATGGACCACAAGAAAAGTAAGCACCCAGAAATTAAAGGATAGAACCTAGCTTCTACAATGATGCAAAAGACAAAACTAAGCAATGGACTTTCACAAAATAAGATGAATAGAATGCTACCACACTTATCAATTATTTCAATAAATGTTAATGGATTGAATTCCCCACTGAAGAGGCATAGATTGGCTGATTCGATTAAAAACACAAGCCATTCATTTGCTGTCTGAAGGAAATGCACCTAGCCTCAAAAGACAAATTAAAACTCAGAGTTAAGGGTTGGAAAACAATTTTTCAGGCAAATGGAATTCAGAAGAAAAGAGGGGTTGCAATCTTATTTTCATATACATGCGGATTTAAAGCAACTAAAGTCAAAAAGACAAAGATGGTCACTTCATATTTGTCAAGGGAAAAATACAACAAGAAGACATTTCAATTCTAAATATTTATGCACCCAATTTAAATGCTCCCAGATTCTTGAAACAGACCTTACTTAGTCTGAGCAATATGATATCCTATAACACCATAATAACACGGAACTTTAACACTCCTCTTACAGAGCTGGACAGATCCTCTAAACAGAAATTAAACAAAGATATAAGGGACTTAGATGAGACCCTAAAACAACTTTGCTTGATAGACATATATAGAACAATGCATCCCAAAGATAAAGAATATACATTCTTCTCATCACCCCGACACAAAACAAACCTCAACAGAATCAAAAGAACTGGAATTTTACCTTGCATCTTCTCAGACCACAAGGCACTAAAGGTGGAACTCAACTCCAACAAAAATGTTCAACCCCACACAAAGGCATGGAAATTGAACAACCTTATGCTGAATGACACAAGATACCAAAACCTGTGGGATATAGCAAAAGCAGTCCTGAGAGGAAAATTTATTGCTTAGATGCCTACATTAGAAAAACAGAAAGAGAATGCATCAATAAACTCATAAGCCATCTTATGGAATTGGAAAAAGAAGAACAATCTAAACCTAAACCCAGTAGAAGAAAAGAAATACCCAAAATTAAATCAGAGATCAATGAAACTGAAAACAAAGGAATCATTCAGAAAATTGGTGAAACAAGGAGTTGGTTTGTTTTTATTTTTGTTATTTTTCTTAAATCATAAACACATAGATTGTGTATACATTAATGCATGTATGGGGTACAATGTGCTGATTTCATATAGAATTAAGAGCATTTACATCACACTGGTTAATATAAACTTCATCTTATTTACTTAAATATTGTGTTAAGACATTTATACTCTATACTTAAATCCAACAGATACCCTTGCATTATGCACCATAAGGAGTTTTTTTGAAAAAATAAATAAAATAAATAAACCTTTGGCCAGACTAACTAGAAATAGAAAAGTAAAATCTCTAGTAACTTCAATCAGAAATGATAAAGGGGAAATAACAACAGATGACACAGAGATACAAGAGATTGTCTCTGAATACTACCAGAAACTATATGCCCAGAAATGACAACGTGAATATTCCAGTATTTGGAATCACACTCTCTCCCTAGACTTAGCCAGGAAGAAGCAGATCTCCTGAACAGACCAATTTTAAGCCCTGAGATCAAAGAAACAATAAAAAACCTCACCCCCCCAAAATGCCCTAGTCCAGATGGTGTCACAACAGAATTCTATCAAACCATCAAAGAAGAACTTATTCCCATATTGCAGAAATTATTCCAAAAAATTGAGGAGAAAGGAATCTTTACCAACATGATCTAGGAAGCAAATGTCACCCTGATACCAAAACCAGGAAAAGACCCTACTAAAAAGGAGAACTTCAGACCACTTTCACTAATGAATATAGATGCAAAAATTCTTAAAAAAATCCTAGCCAATAGATTATAGCTTATCATCAAAAAAGTCATACCTCAAGTAGGTTACATCCCAGGGATGTAAGGCTGGTTTAATATATGCAAGTCCATAAACATTATTCACCATATCAACAGAAGCAAAAACAAAGACCATATGATCCTCTCAGTAGATGCAGAAAAAGCATTCGATAAAATCCAGCATCCTTTTCTAATTAGAACACTGAAGAGTATAGGCATAGGTAGCACATTTCTTAAAGTGATCAAAGCTATCTATGACAAACCCACAGCTAATATTTTACTGAATGGAGTAAAACTGAAAGCTTTTCCACTTACAACTGGAACCAGACAAGGTTGTCCTTTGTCGCCATTACTATTCAATATAGTGCTGGAAGTTCTAGCCAATACAGTTAGGCAAGACAAGGAAATAAAGGGCGTACAAATGGGAGCAGGGGAGGTCAAACACTCCCTCTTTGCCGTTGATATGATCTTATACTTAGAGAACCCCAAAAACTCAACCACAAGACTCCTGGAAGTCATCAAAAAATACAGTAATGAAATGCAGTGAAGGCTATGTTGACCAGTTTGATGAAAGCATTTCAGATTGTGTGTAAAACTAGCATATTGTACCCCATGATTGCATTAATGTACACAGCTATTATTTAATTAAAAAATACAGTAATGTCTCAGTATATAAAATCAATGTCCACAAGTCAGTAGCCTTTGTATACAGCAATAACAGTCAAGATGAGAGGCTAATTAAGGACATAACTCCCTTCACCATAGCTTCAAAGAAAATAAAATACCTAGGAATACACCTAACAAAAGATGTGAAGGACCTCTATAAAGAAAATTATGAAATGCTAAGAAAGGAAATAGAAGAGGATATTAACAAATGGAAAAACATTCTATGCTCATGGCTGGGAGGAATCAACATGGTTAAAATGTCTATACTTCCCAAAGCAATCTATTGATTCAATGCCATCCCTATTAAAATAACAACATTGTACTTTCAAGACTTGGAAAAAATGACTCTGTGCTTTGTATGGAACCAGAAAAAAACCCATATAGCGAAGGCAGCTCTTAGTAATAAAAACAAAGCTGGGGTCATCAGCATACCAGATTTTAGGCTGTACTACAAGGCCATAGTGGTTAAGACAGCATGGTGCTGGCACAAAAATAGAGACATAGACATTTGGAATCGAATAATAAACCAGGAAATGAAACTAACATCTTACAACCACCTAATCTTTGATAAACCAAACAAGAACATACACTGGCAAAAGACTCCCTATGCAATAAATGGTGCTGGGAAACTGGATATCCACATGTAAAAGACAGAAACTAGACTTACACCGTTTTCCACTCACAAAAATTGATTCAAGATGGATAAAAGATTTAAATTTAAGGCAAGAAATGATAAAAATCCTCAAAGAAAGCATAGGAAAAACAATGGAAGATATTGACCTGGGGTAAGACTTTATGAAGAAGACTGCCATGGCAATTGCACCAACAACAAAAATAAACAAATGGGATTTAATTAAACTGAAAAGCTTCTGTACAGCTAAAGAGACAACAACCAAAGCAAATAGACAATCTATACAATGGGAAAGGAAATTTGCATATTTTGAATCAGACAAAAGCTTGATAACTAGGATTGATAGAGAACTCAAATTAATCCACATGAAAAAAGCCAATAATCCCATATATTAATTCACAAGAGACATGAATAAAACCTTCTCTAAAGAAGATAGACAAATGGATAACAAATGTATGAAAAAATGCTCATCATCCCTAATTTCAAAACCACCCTGAGATACCATCTAACCCCAGCAAGAATGGCCCACATCACAAAATCTCAAAACTGCGGATGTTGGCGTGGATGTGGAGAGAAGAGAACACTTTTACACTGCTGGTGGGACTGCAAACTAATACAACCTTTTTGGAAGGAAGTATGGAGAACCCCCAAAGAACTCAAGCTAGACCTCCCGTTTGATCCTGCAACCCCATTACTAGGCATCTATCCAGAAGGGAAAAAAATCCTTGTATCACAAGGACACTTGCTATAGACTGTTTATCACAGCTCAATTTACAATCTCCAAAATCTGGAAACAGCCTAAATGCCCACCAACCAAGGAATGGATTAACCAGCTGTGGTTTATGTATACCATGGAATACTATTCAGCCATTAAAAAATGAAGATGTTATAGCCTTTGTGTTAACCTGGATGGAAGTGGAACACATTATTCTCAGTAAAGCATCCCAAGAATGGAGAAGCATGAATCCTATGTTTCATGCTATGTTCAATCCTATGTTTCATCCATAGCTTCAATCCTTGTTTCATCCTATGTTACCATATTCAATTTTGATATGAAGACAATTAATGACCTAGTACGTGGTGGGGCGTGGGGGAAGGGTAGAGCAGAGAGAGGGAAGGAGGGGGAAAGACCCCCTGCCTTTTGGGGGCAAGACAATTGTAACAGGGACTGTACCTAACAAATGCAATCAATGTAACTTGGTTTCTTGTACCCTCAATGAATCCCCAACAATAAAAAAAGATATAAACTGATCAAATACATTAAAAAATAAAATAAAAAAGAAATATGTCTCACCTTTGAAGACATATATATATACTGAAAGTAAAGAGATAGAAGGTATTTATGCAAACACCAAAACCAAAACCAACAAATGAGTAGCTGTACTTATGTCAAATAAAACAGACTATAAGTGAAGAATAGTTAAAAGAGACAAAGAAGGTCATTATATAATGACAAATGGATCAATTAAGGACTTCTAATTTTAAACATGGATCTAACTCCAAAGTACCTAGCTATATAAAGCAAATATTATTAGATTGAGAGGGAAAGGTCGACTCCAACACAATAATATTGGGGGCTTCAATACCCCATTTCCCAGCATTGGATAGATCATCTAGACAGAAGATTTATAAATGCAGGATTTAATTAAACTGCAGACTAACAGACAGTTAAAGAACATTTTACCCATTTAATCCAACAGCTACAGAGTATATATATATATATATATATATATATATATTCAATGAAATTAATTTGTTTTTTTCCTTTTGTTGAGTCATATACACATAGATCATGAATACATTTATGCATTTGTGGGGTACAGTGCATAGATTTTTTAATACAATTTGGAATGCTTACATCAAACTAAATAATATAGCTTTCACCTCATTTATTTAATTACTGTGTTAAGACATTTATGTTCTATACTTGGTAGATTTGACTTGTACCCTTGCAATATGCTCCACAGGTGTGGTACCATTTTTTACCCTCCCTTTATTGAACCTCCCCTTCTCCTCCCATCCCTCTCTACTTCTCTCCTTCCTCTCTATAAAGAGAACAATGAAACTCTGAGAAAAGAAATAGCTGAACATGTTAACAAATGGAAAGTTTAGTTGTGGAAAGTTCAGCTATCACTGTGATCTATCTTTTATAAGAAAGTGTGAGTAGTTATAGACTGGTTTCATAAAAGTATTGAGTACATTGGATACTTTTTCTTCCATTGAGATACTTTACTAAGAAGAATATTTTCCAGCTCCATCCATGTAAACATAAAAGAGGTCAAGTCTCCATCTTTTTAAAGGCTGCATAGTATTCCATGGTTACATATCCCACAATTCATTCATCCATTCATGGGTCGATGGGCACTTAGGCTTCTTCCACGACTTGGCAATTATAAATTGAGCTTCAATGAACATTCTGGTGCAAATATATTTGTTGCAAAGTGATTTGGGGGCTTTTGGATATATACCTAGTAGAGGAATTGCAGGATCAAATGGCAGGTCTACTTTTAGATCCCTGAGTGTTTTCCAAACTTCTTTCCAAAAGGAACTTATTAGCTTGTATTCCTACCAGCAGTGCAGAAGTTTTCCCTTTTCTCTACATCCATGCCAATATCTGTAGTTTTGGGATTTTGTTATGCCACCCTTACTTGGAGTTAGATGATATCTCAAAGTGGTTTTGATTTGCATTTCTCTGATGATTAAAGATGATGAACATTTTTTCATGTGCCTGTCTTCCTCAGAGGCTTCTGCTCAAGTCTCTTGCCCACAATGAAATGGGATCACTTGTTCTTTTCTTATTAATAAGTTTGAGTTCTTTGTGGATTCTGGTTATCAAACCTTTGTCAGAAACATAACCTGCAAATATCCTCTCCCATTCTGAGGACTGTCTACTTGCTTTACTTACTGTATTCTTGGCAGTGCAGAAGGTTTTTAGTTTGATCAGATCCGAGTAATGTATTTTTGGTATAGCTTCAATTGCCTGGTGTGTGTGTGTGGGTCCTTCTCACAAAGTGTTCTCCCAGGCCAATTTCTTTTCTTTTTTTTTTTTTCACATGATATTTCTTTCTTTCTTTCTTTTTTTTTTTTTGCTTTAAAACGTTCACATTCTACTCTTAGAAAGATTCACCTGTACCCCTATAAGACAAACCTCAGAAGTGATCCCTCCAAAACCCCTCCCTCCTCCCATTCCCCCCTCCCTTCTCCCTCCCCCCTCTGCATCGCCAAGTCATGGAAGAAGCCCAAGTGCCCATCGATCCACGAATGGATCAACAAACTGTGGTATATGTACACCATGGAATACTATGCAGCCATTAAGAAGGATGGAGAATTTACATCCTTCATGTTCACATGGATGGA
>CAUYTI010119197.1:0-88273 GCA_963575145.1 Galago senegalensis
CTGTGGTCCCAGCTACTTGGGAGGCTGAGGCAGGAGACTCACTTGAGCCCAGGAGTTGGAGGTTGCTGTGAGCTGTGATGCCACGGCACTCTACCCAGGGGGATAGCTTGAGGCTCTGTCTCAAAAAAAAAAAAAAAAGAAAACATTACTTGCCAAATCAATTGATGAATGTTAGACCAGGTCTTTGGCCTTTCTCTCTCATGGGGGGAACTCCCATAACCATAGAGGAAAAGAATGTGGCCTATTTCCCATTATGGGTTTTGTTTTCATTTACATCTGTGTATGTTTCCCAGTTTGGGGCCACCTGTCCCCAAACAGCTGGAAGCAGGTGGCGTATTCAAGAGCTGTAAGCCAAAACACATAATTAACTTCTGATCCTCGGTACTGTTAGGGGTGGTTGCCGGCCATGGGAATCAGCCTTCCTCCACCTTCACACAGCTGTATGTTCTAAATCACTGGAGGGAAAATTGTTTCCTATTAAAATGCATCATGTGCTTAGATCATAAAGCTTGTCAACTCCTCACCCATGACTGTTCTCACAGCTTACAGGCCAGTGTCCGTGTAAAGTAGGCTATGGCGGGAGACAGTGCAGTGAGTGCATGGAAAATTATTATGGTGATCCCCAAAAGCGATGCATTCGTAAGTATCGGGAATTCTAAGCACATATATGTAGACTCGGCCTGGCCCTACCACAGGCATGCTACCAACCAGCTGGATTTTAAATGTCTTTATTTTGTTGTTGCTGTTAACAATGTGGATTTAGAAAATTCACCAAGTTTAATTCTAGTTATAAAAATACTATTTTTGTAGCCCTATACAAAAGTGATTTTTTTCTCCTATATTAAAACTTTTAGCCTGTACTAAATGTTAGCCCATATTAAAAATTTTAGTCTATATTGAAATTTGTAGCCTCTGGTAAAATTCCTCAAAGTCATTACAATGGAACAGTCTACAGGCATGACTTGCAGCCAGTGTTTTGCTATTTGGAAGCATATTGAGTAAAATGACTACCCCAGGCTGAGGTACAGGCCGGAAGATGGATCATAGGAAGCCAGAAAGGAGATGTTTTCTCAAAGTGGCTCTCAAGACTCTGGATCTGTCAAGTATTTCCTTATTTGCTTATTTAACAAGTATTGATAAAATCCCAACTGGGAACTCTGGACAGTGAACAAGCAAGATGAGGCCTGTGCTCTTGGAGTTTATGTCCCCGTGCCTTTCATTCCATGTGTGACCACCAGTTGCAGGGTTTAGAGAGCTGTCTGGTAGAACTTTCTACAGAGACAGAAATGTTCTGCCTCCTTGCTGTCCAACACAGGAGCCACGAGCCACACGTAGGTAGCTATGGAGTACTTGAAATGTGGGCGTGCAACAAAGAACAGAATTATTTGTTTAATTCATGTAAGTGTAAATAACCACAAGCGGTGAGTGGCTACCATATTCGATAGCACAAATCTACAGCCTCGGTTCAAAGAGGCAGGATTTTATAATCTCCAAGCTTGGCTGGTGGGGTGCCTTAATGCTTCCCCCAGCAGGTTCCTGCTGATGCCTCTGGACCAAGGCTGGATGCACCAGATGGGTGATATATAGTTGAGAAGCCTAGCATGTGCTGATCCATTCTTATTTGGAACGAGCGTGATTTTTACTCAGGTAGTCCAATGTGTTTTCAAATCATTTGGTCCTTGCTGTTAGTCTGAAGACTTAGGCTAGTGATTCATTAACCTTTTGGAATCACAGTAACACCAGTAGATTGCTCCATCCTTCATCCTTGGAATTGATCAGAAACTTATTCAAAGTGCAGTGTGGCATCGGTTATTTTTTTAATTAAGACAAAATGAATTCGCTTTTCTTCCTGTTTTTGAGACTGAAACATTTTTCATTATGTAACAGAAGACAGCATGGGTCTGCACACCCAGGCTGGATTTTACTCAGAAAAAACATAATCAAGGGACTTCTCAGAGTCTGTGACATGCCTGAATCTCCACTAGGGGCAGCAGCACAGAGTTATTACTGTGCTGTCCACCATGAAATCCATGTTTCTTGCTCAAACAGATGAAGAACCCGTATGTATACACTCGCACTCATGCAATAGAAATATCTGATATTTCCCATCTAGAAATAGATGGGATTAGTCAGTGGAATATAGACATGCTGTATTTTAATGGCTATCACACAGATTTCTGAAATTACTGGTTTTAAATGTTCACCTTCAAAGTGTGAGTGAGGAACATTCTTAAGAGAGAGGAAAGAACTTTATTCTTGAGCCGTTCATCAGCAAAAGACCCAGTGACACTCTCTGCTCCTCTCTCTTCCTTTATAGCATGTGACTGCAACAGAGAAGGTGCCAAGAAGCCTGTGTGTGACCCAGACACAGGCATGTGTCACTGCCGGGAGGGAGTCAGCGGCCAGCGATGTGATCGCTGTGCCCAGGGTCACAGCCAGGAATTCCCTACTTGTCTTCGATGTCACTTGTGCTTTGATCAGTGGAACCAAGACATTTCTTCCCTCTCCGAAGCTGCGCAAGGGTTAATTAGGCTGGCTGGTAACATGGAAGATAAAAGAGAGACCCCGGCTGTCTGTGAGGCTGACTTCAAAGGCCTCCGAGAGAACATGTCTGAAATAGAAAGGATTTTGAAACATCCTGTTTTCTCATCTGGGAAATTCTTAAAAGTCAAGGATTATCATGACTCTGTTAGGTAAGATTTGTGTTCAAGGAATAGAAAGCCAAACTTCAGATTTACCTTCACCCCTACTGACCTTTAACATCCTCCGCCTTCAATTTAGAAATGTACCTATGTTGATAATTGTTCAGTTAATAACCAGGCTAGGAATCATGTTTGTCTGCCTTTTTTTTTTTAACCTAGTTAGGATTACAGGTGATTTTTCTAAATGCCATTAATTATAATAAAAAGACAATCATGAAGAGATTAATTGGGAAACCCAAACCCAGCAGAGCTGTAAGATATGAAATTGGAAGCAAGACTTTCAAAAACAAATGGTATATTTTTTTCAATGATGTACTCAGGGAAAATTTGTCAAATCTTCCCAAATTCTTCAGTTGTTTAGTAGAAGTCCATGCATGGATGCGAAGTCTTAGAACAAGTATAGGAATTCTCTCAAAATGCAAGATCATTTTCATTACATATTACTGAATCTTTTTTCATCTACCATCCATTTCTTGAAATTACATTGGTTGCTCTGGGCTACCAAACTATAGTCCGTGGGTCAAATCTGTCAATACCTGTTTTTGTAAAGTTTCTTTGGAACATGACCACCAAACCTTGCTGAGTATAGATGTGTTCTAAATGAAGAACTGAGTTTACCCTAGGCTGGGTGAAGGGTTCTGTTTTATCATTTATTGAAAGCTGAATGTAGACCAGCTCTCTTAGATTAATTCAAACAAACCATGTCTGAATGCATGTTTGAAACCCCAAGACAAAGAAAGACAGAGCATAACAGTTGAAACAGAAAGATTTGAAAACCTTTATTCTACTAGACCTTGTATGCTGGTCATATTTTAAGTGAATATTGAAATATTCCAGGAAGCTAAATGAAGAGAAAAGAGATGTTAGCCGGGCGTTGTGGTGGGCGCCTGTAGTCCCAGCTACTTGGGAGGCTGAGGCAGAAGAATCGCCTAAGCCCAGGAGTTGGAGGTTGCTGTGAGCTGTGACTCCACAGCACTCTACCAAAGGCAATAAAGTGAGACTCTGTCTCAAAAAAAAAAAAAAAACCCTGAAGAGAAAAGAGACGAGTCATAAATAGAATTATAAATTGTCAAATGAAAAATTAGAGGGTGGATGGGAATGCTTTTAATTGAGAATACCTAATAATGAGGGCAATTTTTGCAGCATGTTTTTCCTATCAACATCTCAAACATAATATAAACTTAACCACATTTACCCTCATTCTCTCTGATAGAAAACAAATGTTGCGGCTAAATGAACAATTCAAAGCAGTGTATGAATTTCAAGATCTGAAAGAAACAATAGTAAGAATGAAGAATGAGGCAGACCTCTTACTTAAAGACCTCCAGGAAGAGATTAATTTACAATCCGGTGTCCTTAATGCAAGCATCATGGGTAAGGGGAAAAAATGTACTTCAACTGTATTTGCACAAAGTCTGATGGAATCCATGGTGCATTCCATCAGTGAGTCATCCCAGGCTTACCACCATACTGCCTGTGCACTTCAGAGCATGCAGACACACCCATTAAGACTATTATTCCTTCATGGATATTTCAACTTTTTAAACATTACAGGGCCTGGAGAGCATCTACTCAAAATAACAAGTAAAGCTAGCAATGTCTGATAGTAAACACATACAGACATCCAATATGCCAGACCCATGTGAGGGGTCCTGAGTAATCAACAACTTGGAAATTCTAATATGGCCACAAGCAAATGAAAGAGATATGTTTCTATGCCTGCCTGGGTATAAACTACTCTCTTTCCAGTAACCATAAATGCAGAATTATACACAACATCTCTCACAAGGACGTTTTATGAATTGGAGTCATGCAACGCACATTAGGCCCTTAGTTCTCATTGCATAGTTCTTAAAACTGAATGCAAGCCGCGCCAATGGAACTCTAATGAAAAACTTTGATCAGCTTGTCTCCTGTTTAAGATGACATCCCTGTTATGTTTGGAAATAGACAACCTGTTCCAAAGAGGGAACACTGAGTTAATTCACACCTAGCCTATCTCCTTACTGAGAGGTAAAGGAAAAATACACATAAACCATGTCAAGACAAAAATACTGGCTGCTTTCTCTACTCTATTTTTCATCTGGTCTTGACATAAGAAACAAAAAAAAACAATAGAAGGCAATTGGGTATGTGGATTTTTCCTTTACCTCTCGATTAGATGGTTAGGTGAGAATAAACTCAGTGTGCCTCCCTTGGCAGGTACAGGTTATCCACTTCCAAATATTAGGAATACCTAATTGCCCTGAAGGAATGCTAAATAAATCCTAGCGAAGATCTATTGATGATACTCAAAAATGCCATGGAAAGAGTAAACCATCTACGCTGATTCCTCACCTGGTAGAAAGTACCCACTGAACAAACTCGGGATCTATCAGAGGTTTCCCCACGCCAGGTGGAGTAAAGTAAAACTGCCCCTATGCTTAATCCGCTCAAATTTGCCATCCAACAGCCATTACTGAGCTTTCCAAAGCCTGACATTGTGCTATAGCAACAGGGAGATAAATATAGCAAGCCCCTGCCCTCGAGTTATTCCAGTCTAATAGGGGAGATAAGCATATAAACAACCCCAAACAGCAGTAAGACTGTGGTAGAGCATATTTAAGAGCAGCAAGAACTGAGTTCTGCCTGGGTTTGTTAGGAAAGGCTTTGGGGAGTAGGTGGCAATTGAATAGGACTTACAGGATGGAGATAAATAAAGGCTGAAAGTTATTCGGAGCAACAGGAAGATTTTTTTATGGTAAATGAAAAACATGATATATTAAGAATACGGTAGTGTGCCAACCAGGGAAGTTTGACAGATGAGGTGTTGTTGTCTCAGGCCTGAATTGCAGTAACGCAGGGAATAAAGATCCAGCCCTAAGCCTCTGGTTCCTAAAATATAGACTTCGAGTTTAAAGGCCTAGTACATGATAATTTACATCCGAGCAGAACATATTACTTTCATAAATTTGCATTTTAAAGCAAACAGGAAATGTAGAGAAGTGCCAGGCTCTAGAGTGAAAATGTGTGTGCTGAAATCCTGGCTTTATCTCTTACCATCAACGAGACCTCAGGCAAGTAACTGGCATCCTCAGAGCCTCAGTTCTCCTTCTTGGTAAAATGAAGATGAGCATAGTAATGTGCATTTCATGGTGTTTTGTGGGGATTAAGGAGGAAAATTGAGGAGCAATGAAGGACAGGCCCATAGAAGCGCTCAGTTAGCTCCAGCCTCAGAAGTCAGCAACTGCAGGCTGAGGGCAAGTCCTGCCCACAACCTGTTTTTGTAAATGCTGTTAGAACCTTAGAACACCACCTGGCATCTTTATCCCCATCCCGTCTGTACTGCTTTCATCCCACCTGGCGGAGGTGAGTAGTTGCAACAAACGCTAGGTCCTAAAATATTAATTCTGTGGCCTTTGCAGAAGTTTATAAACTGGTGCTCTCAAGAGTTAAGTGATTTTAGTTGGTTGATCGTATTTGAATTTAGACAGGTATTCATAATGAATACCTTAGATTTGTGAAACATTTCTCAGACTATTTTCAGATTATCTCAATTCTCTTGTATTATTACCAATTTACAGATGAAGAAACAAAATCTAGATTAACTAATTTGCTCAAGGACATCCTCAGGTGGTAAAAGGTGAAGCCAGGAGCCACCGCACGTCCGTGGACTGAACTCTCAGTGCTCTGTATCTGTTAGATCCACACCTGTTATACCACCCTAATCCTTCTCCATTACATGCAATTCAAGGGAGAAGATGCTGAAATTGTGTGGTGATCACTAAGACCAAGGCAGAAGCCAAACTGCAAAATGGTTTCTTTGATTGTTAATATATAATTTCATTTTTACCTCAATTTGTGTTGATGTAGACTCCTCAGAAAACATCAAGAAGTATTATCACATATCATCATCTGCTGAAAAGAAAACCAATGAGACTAGTTTCATCCTAAATAACTCTGAAAATACCAGGAATGACTCACTTACTATCTTAGATACACTAACCTTAAAAGGAAACTTGTCACTGGAAAAATTAAAGCAAATTAAGATACCAGATATCCAGATATTAAATGAAAAGGTAAATATTCATGATGTTTTAATAAAAAGTGTTTTTGGTTTCTACTTAGCATACAGACTTTTCGACTGTATATCCCGATCTTACATTTTTTATATATTTTATATTTATATAAGTATATAAATGACAAATATATGTCTGTACATATAAATGTATGCAGTGTATATGTTCTGTTATATACTGTGTAATTAATAATGTTTTTATTTCTTAAGCTTTGATCAAAATCAAAGAGAAAGAGTGCAGTTTGATTTGGTTATATTATTGACCATTTCCTAAATGGTACAGATTATGGACATTTCCTCCCCTCCGCCTCATTATAAACTAAAGGCAATTCTATTACAAAAGAATGAAGTAAAATTTACATGGAAATCCTAAATATTTAGCTATTTTCCAAAAGAACTAGCAAAAATCTGTAAATATATTCTTTGTACCCTCAATGATTCCCCAATAATAAAAAAATCTATAAATATAAACATGAGATGTGATGGGAATAATGAGGTCAGAAACAAAAATAAGAAAGGAAGGGAGGGAGGGAGGAAGGGAGGAAAGAAGAAAAAAAGACACATTGGTACAATAATGAGAAAAATTAGATATTTGTTACCTAGAAAACATCTGATAGATCATCCCCATGTACCAAGCAGTAACACATATAAATAAAGCAGTGTTCTAATGCCTGGGTGGTGTCTACAAATTGCTCTTTAACATAAAATCATTTCTCCTATAAGGAATGCGGAGATCCAGGGAATTTGCTGTGCGCTCTCTCACCTTGTGGTGGCACCCTCTGCACGGCCCCCGAGGGGCACAGGCCCTGTCATGGTCCCAGCTGCCGGGGCTTCCTGGCCCTCTCAGGGGATGCTCTCCAAAAGGCCCAGGAAGCAGAAAATGTGACTCATCATTTGAATAGCCAGGTTCATGGGTTGAAGAATCAGGTACATATCTTCTCTTGCCTTATTTGTAAAGTTATAGCAATAAAGAAATGAGGAAATTTATAAAACTGCCATTTAACCTGACAGATTCTAGATATTAGGTGTTCTTATGCCTGGAAATACCAGATAAAATATAAATATTAAGTGTAGATTTAGAAATAGATTTAGAATAGTTGTGTGTACACTATACATGTATACAGTTGACCCTGGTACAACATGGGGGCCAGGGGTACCAACCCCCCTACACACACCGTCAAAAATTCTTAGGCAGATTTAGACTCCCCAAAACAACTACTATTGACTAGAAGCCTTACCAATAACTGAAAGTCAGTCAATACCTATTTTGCATGTTAAATGTATTACATACACTAATCTTACCATAAAGTAAGACAGAGAAGAGAAAATGTTACTAAGAAAATCATGAGGAAGAGAAAATATGTTCATTATTCATTTCATGGAAATGGATCATCATAAAGGTCTTCATCGTCATCGTCTTCACATTGAGTAAGCTGAGGAGAAGGGGGACAAAAAGGGGTTTGCATTGCTGTCTCAGGGGAGGCAGAGACAGCAAGACAGAGGGGCGGAAGGGAGGCGGAGGAGGCAGGCACGCTTGGTGTAACTTTTATTGAAAAACATCCACATAGAAGTCGACCTGTGCAGGGCAAACTCGTGTGTGTGTGTGAAGAGAGAGAGAAAGAGAACAGCGAGAACTCACAGTACATTGTTGTAGGTCAGACACTTCTGTGGACATGTTTCTTCTACAGTAAGCACTACATAGAAATGTCAAGACACCTGGCCTTAGGCTTGGTGCCTGTGGCTCAAGTGGCTAAGGTGCCAGCCACATACATCTAAGGTGGCAGGTTTGAATCCAGCCCAGCCCGCCAAAAAACAATGACAGCTGCAACCAGGCATTGTGGCGGGCACCTGTGGTCCCAGCTACTTGGGAGGCGGAGGCAGGAGACTCGCTTGAACCCAGGAGTTGGAAGTTGCTGTGAGCTGTGATGCCATAGCACTCTACCCAGGGGGATAGCTTGAGGCTCTGTCTCAAAAAATTAAAAAAAAAAAAAGACACCTGGCCTTAAAGGTTTGAAAACTACAGATATCTCAAAGCAAAAAATATTTTTTCACAAATTTAGGGTATATTTGAAATTCTAAATGTGCAAGTTGTAAGGTTAGGATTTAGTGTTAGAAAATAGTTTAGCAAGAATATTATATATATATATATACACACAGAACTTTATGCTATGAATTCCTTCTATGTGGATAGACATGATAAAGTTGTTTTAACATTTAACTGCCTTAGCGCCTATAGTCCCAGGTCCCTGGGAGGCTGAGGCAAGAGAATCATTTGAGCCCGAGTTTGAGGTTGCTGTGAGCTATGATGCAATGGCACTCTACTGAGGGTGACACAGTGAGACTCTGCCTCAAAAACAAACAAAAAAACCATTCAACTGACTTATAATTTAATCTAAAAAATTTGAAGTGACTTCATTTACTATCCTGGTCATTTATAAATGAATACCATTTTTAAGTATCAAGTTTTCTTTGGGTGTTTTTTGAGAATGCATTGTAGTCTTTGAGTTTGAAAACAAGATAATGACATGCCCTCCAATCTGTTCCCTTTTTGACGATACATATAGAGCCTCTGACAAAGAAGAAAAAGCTTTTGAAGGACTGAATTTTTTACCAATGTATGTTGAATATTATGTCAGGATTCTTGTTTACAAGCAATAAAAGCCAACTCCTGAGCAAAAAGGAAATATACGTAAGGACATCTGGGTCTCAGAATCAAGAGAAGTGGAGAGGGCCATGCTTGGGAATGAGTGGAGCCATATCTGAGATACACACACACACACACACACACACACACACACACACACACTTGCTGTGTCCTTGTCCACTGGCTACAGAGTCCAAATTCTGGAGCAAGCATCTGATTAGCCAAGCCAGAGAATATCCCTATACATATCAAATACTGAAAATGGCTTACATGGTCACAATTCCATCTTGCCTCACCATCTTTCACTTATACGTGATCCTCCATTGCTTTAACAGTATTCATTGAGTACCTACTATGGGCCAGGCACTGATCTGGTTGAAACTACAGCAATGAACATAACCAATTCAAATCCTGGTCTTACATCCCAGGGATTAAAACAGTCCTTAAATGTTTAATGTAATTTTAAACTACTAGTCTGTCTCTTCTCAAAAAAGAAAAAACTCACCCTGTTTATTAAGTTCCAATTACCACTTGATTATACTGTTAAATTAATAATAGCATTAAGCTATCAGTCTTAAAAGATAACCCCTGAAATCTGTATTAGCAGACTCTGGTTTAATCAACACATCAGTGGAGCACTGGAAAAGGACGGGAGGGGTTGTCATGTTGATAAAATGGTGTGCTAGTTCCCTCTGGATGAGGAGGGGGAGATTGGGAGGGAATTCTCGGGAGTCAGTCATGACAGAAGACGGATTGCAGAGAGATGTTTTGAGAGTGAAGTAATTTAGCAATCCCTTTCTTTCTGAATATGGTATCAGCGAATCTAACTGAGATTTCATCCATATACTTGGTGCTTTCCTGCCTAATGTATTTATTTCTGGAAATCTCATTTTATTGCTATCCATTCTCTCCTACTGCTATCCATTTTAAAGTTAAGAAAGTTCTAGAGAATTAAGGATCAACTCAAGAAAATTAAGATGCACATTTCTAATCATGTAAATACTCCTTTTTGTTTTATCATTTGCCAAATGACTATAATTTAAATCCTTTTCCACAAAATCCGTATGGTTCAAATTAAGCAAACTCCTTTTGTGGGGAAATAAATGGAGTTTTTTTTTTTCTAATTATGTTTGATCCTAATTAGCCCTACTTCTGTCACAATTAATTTAGTCAATAAAGCTCAGCTTGTTGGCAATATTGTCCTATTGCCTTCTGGGTTTTTCTTCTCTTTCTCTAGTTTGTTGGAAGCCCAAGAAAAAGTCCATGACCTTTCTCAATCACACAATGAGGAATTTGCACTTGTAGTTTGCAAGCCTGTTAGTCCTATCATTCCTTCACCAAGTGTACAAAGTGTTTAGAATATACTTTGTAGGCCGCTCTCAGTTCAAGTTCATTTATTAAGAGGAGGAATGCTTTCTTGTTAGCTCTCAAAGAAAAGTACATTACTTGAATTTGAGGAATTTTTTTTAAGAGTAACCATTTTAACTTATGGAAAAGAAAATGCTCTCAAGCCATTAAACATAATGACCGGTGCAGACAAGTGGTCCTAGTAATTCCTATACAAGTTTTTGATATCATAGAATGCGAAAGACTTGCGTTTTATACTTACATCAGAAAAATTCATTAGTAGGTCAATATTGTTTTCAGATAATTTTGATCACTAACAATGTTCTGAAAGATAAATTCATGCTATTAAGAAAACATGATGGCTTGGCGCCTGTGGCTTAAGCAGCTAAGGCACCAGCCACATACACTTAAGGTGGTGGGTTGGAATCCAGCCCAGGCCTGCCAAACAACAATGATGGCTGCAACCAAAAAATAGCCAGGTGTTGTGGTGGGCGCCTGTGGTCCCAGCTGTGCTCCCCTCTTGGGAGGCTGAGGCAGGAGACTTGCTTAAGCCCACGAGTTGGAGGTTGCTGTGAGCTGTGATGCCATGGCACTCTACCCAGGGGGACAGCTTGAGGCTCTGTCTCAAAAAAAAGAAAGAAAGAAAAAAGAAAATATGATAATGAAAACAAATAATAATCACCTCATAAAGGAGTCCTTTAAAATGAATTGATGGTTGATCTAGATGTCTACTTAGTTTTTAGTGATAATTTTTGGTCTAGCTAAGTAATTAAACATCATAAGACATGCCTAATTGTTGTATATTGTTGTCACTTCTTTTTTATTCCAGATCAAAAATATAACTACACTGGCAGAAATCTCCCAAAACTATGCCTTACAGATAAATGAGAAAGTGGGAAATATAAAAAACCATAGTGAACTTGAAGGAGAAAATATGAACCTTTTAATCGAAAAAGGGAAAAACTTTTTGTTAGGTAATTTTTTAAAATTATATATTGGGGCTAGTTTTGTTACTTCCTTTTTAAAAAATGTAGACTCAAACATCATAACCAATTCCAAATTACATTAATTGGAAATGACATGCCTAAACCAGAAAAGTGATGTTCCCTTTGGTTTTAAATTTCTTAATGAGAATAATCGCAAAATACCAGCACTGTGCCAAAAAAGTATGGCTCTCTGTATAAGATTTGGTAATAAATCCTAGAATTTAGTTAAAATTCCAAACACATGAACTTTGTGTTTAAAGTTTCTTTATTATTTTTTTAAAAAGGAAAATTCAGCATTATGACTCTATCAGATTCCCTGACATCAGGATCAGTAATTTATTTTCTTTGCTGACAGAGATGAAATGAGGTCAAAAGATGCCAAATTTTTGTGAGTATATCAGATACTATAGTGAGGCGGTTACATAAAAACTTCATTGTTAACTATTACTGACTATTCTCCAAGTTCTTTTCTGTTGGTTCCCTGTGACTGACCAAAAAAATAACGGTTTGATTTATTATTTATTATGCTTTGTTTGGGGAAAAGTTTGTTTTAAACTCCAGAGAATTATTAAAGATAAAAATCAAATACTGCAGCTGGAAACTGACCTGAAACCTTACTCTCTGCAAATAACATAGTTTGGAATTTCTCTTAAGAGGCTTTCTTCTCCATAATCATTTTCCAAAGTCAATAATTTAACACCCTCTCCATGGATTAATTGACAATTGGGTCATCCATTACAATCTCTGCAATCACTTCATTAATCTACTTAATAGACATAAACGATCCCTGTTACTAAGTATTTTTTTTTTTCTATCTCAGTGTTTCTGGAAATTATATTGGCAGCGTCGAGTCCTGATTTTCAAGATCAAAAAAAATTAGGCAGAAATGCCCTTTGAACAAAATAATCTGTAAAAAATGAGTTGGGAGTATGTGGAATCAGTCTACTGGACATTTTGTTTATTCAAAAGCAAATTTTCAATGAGTTAGCCACATGAATTAGTAGTAACTGGCCCCAGAGCCAGGAACTGGTTGGATTGAGAAATACTTCAGCTATTTCCATAGATACAAGTCAATTCAATCACCAAAACAAAAACAAAATCAAAATTGTTGCAATTTGTAAGGCAATTTTTAAGGAGACGTAGTTGCATAAAAAATGGTGAAATACGGTCATGGTGGAATAGGGTCTGCATGACCTGCTTTCTGCCTCATCTACAGGCCATGTTCTCTTAGGCTCTGTTCTCATCTAAGGCTCTGTTCTCTTATTAGTCTTCATTGTTACTAAATAGCGTTTCTAATAAAAACGTCACCTTTGTTAACCTGAAGAACTGAAAAAAAAAATGTGTTCAGATTATTACTAAGGGCACAGAGAACTATTATTACAACTAGGCATAAAGAAAAATTCTTTTCCACACAAGTAACTGTTTACTGCACCGAGTTCCAAGAGCTGGTGACCAGGAAGCTTTCGCATCTCACAGTCCTCTTCCCCCACCTCTTGCTGCTCCTCTTTTCCTGGCTATAAAGCCCCAATAAAATATCATTACATTGAACGGGGTCCATACTATTCAACTCTTCCCGGACCAGTTTAGTATTTTCCTTGAAATCTGAATGCCTTATATTAAAAAAGGCATGTGTTAATATGCCTTTGTGTCACTTCTCCTGAAAGCTTTGTGTATAAAAATTTGAATTATATAACCTATAAAAAATTACGGATTATAGAATCTATACTCTCAGGATAAATGCCAATAAATATTTGACAAATAAGTGTTTAAATTCACCATTGAGCTCTTCCTTGACCATCTTAACATTTTCCTTGAAATCGAAGTGCCTTATTAATCGAGGCGTTTTTAATATGCCTTATGTGTTTCTTCTGAAAATTCTGTATATAAAAATTCGAATCTATAATCTCACAATACATGCCAATGGATTTTTGATGAATAAGTGATTGAATGAAATTCACTTTTCACTAAAACCTTTTTAATTAAAAAGTTACCATTTCATTAAAGAGCCAACACCCTGATCCTGTTTAAAGTATGCTTTTCAGGCTGGGTGTGGTGGCTCATGCCTGTAATCCCAGCACTTTGGGGAGGCTGAGGTGGGTGGATCATCTGAGACCAGCCTGAGCTAAAGTGAGACCCTGTCTCTAAAAAAATATAGCCGGGCGTTGTGGCAGGCGCCTGTAGTCCCAGCTACTTGGGAGGCTGAAGCAAGAGAATTGCTTGAGTCCAAGAGTTAGAGGTTGCTGTGAGCTAAGGACACCAGAGCACGGTACCAGGGGCAAAATGAGAGACCATCTCAAAAAGAATAAAAAAGAAATTAAATAAATAAGGTTTTACCTTACCAAAAATTCTTGTTACTTTGTTTCAAAAACGTTATAGGAATATTAAGCAAAATTGCTAAAGTAATAACTACAAAAGGATATATATTCATGTCAGGTCATTCACACAAATGCTGAAAACCTTCTGTGGCTCCCACTGTCTCCTTAACAAAGCCTAAGTTCCTTACCCTCAAATTCAGGGACTTGTGTTATCTGCTCCCTGCCTTTCCAAACTTCCACTCTTCCCATTTAGACATGCCGCTTTCCTATCAGGAGAGACCCAGGTACTGTTTCCTGTACCACCCTGAGCTTTTGCTTCTGCAATTCCCCCTGCTTAGAAAGCTTCTGATACTGGATGGTGCCTGTGGCTCAAAGGAGTAGAGCACCGGCCCCATATGCCGGAGGTGGCGGGTTCAAACCCAGCCCTGACCAAAAACTGCAAAATAATAATAATAATAATAAAGCCTCTGATACCTCTCCGTACCTCACAGTCTCCACAAATTTTATCTGCTGCCCTCCAAGGCCCAGCTGAATTGCCTGCCTGAAGTCCTTCCTCTGAACCCCATGGCATTTTGCCCTATGTTTATCACGTCTGTTCCTGTAATATATGGTCAGAATTTGAATGTAGTAACTTACAGTTCCTCCCTTGATAGTAAAGCCCTAGGTTAAGATCCAAGTCGAGCTCATGTCTGATTTTCCCTATGGGACTTCACAGTGTGCCTTGGGCAGAATGGGTGTCCTGTAAGTAGTGAGAGAGTGACAAACGGCCCTTGCTCCAAACTCTAGAAATCCATCTAGTACTTCAGTTCTCAACAGGGGACAATTTTATTTTTCCTAATAGCAGGAAACGGAGGTATTTAAAAGTTCCTTTATGAAGTCTTATTCAGACAGTACTTTACCCTGTATGGTCTCAGTCCTGTCTCCACCTAAGTCCTTGAGGAGTAGTAGCATCAGTCTAGTCATCCAATTACACAGATGAACAAAAGTTGTGAGGATTTATTAGAGGATCGGAGTCAAGATTTGTGGACTTCAACCCCAGTGCTTCCCCACCATCTCAATTATTGTGTTTAAACTTTAATGACAGGCATCCAAGTTGTTTAGTTGCCTTTGAATCCGTATTTATAATAAATATTCCTAGAAGGACTTTCTGTAGCACATACCCAATATTCCAAGTCTTTAGTTTTTTATTTTTCCAACAAGCATCTGTTCAGCAAGTATTCAGCCCTACACAAGCAGTATTTCTTCCAGAGAGGACAGTTGAACATGAAGAAGAATCTATGGGACATATACAGTTGAATCGCTATTTTCTAGGGACATATAATCAAAGGCAAGTGCACTTAACTTGGCATTCATAGTGGTTGTATTTATAAGGTACAGTGTTCATTACGGGGATGTGATTACCTGAAACTCAACTTCTTATTTAAGAGGAAAGTGTGCCTCCAGAAGACATAGAGAAGGTTGCAAAAGATGTATTTGATATCCAGCTGCCAGTAACATCGCAAAATCTAACCCACGAATTTGACAAAATAAGGAAACTTACACAACTCTGTGAGGACCACACGACAGATGAGAACAGACGAAATACAGCAGCAGACAGAGCCCAAAAGCTTTTGGTAAAGGCCAAAGTAGCTGAGTAAGTGCAGTATTAATATTCTTATCTTGCTCTAACAGCCCATCTGCTGAAAGGCCATCTGAATGGTATTTGCCTAGGGAACTGTGATGTTCAAATGAAATTACCTTCTAATAGTTCAGTATCCAAATGAGGGCTAAGCTCTCTTTGGAAGTGCTCAGGAAGCTGTGCCACTGGGCAGCAGTGTGCAGGGGTGCTCACTCCCTGCTCCCCTTACATTCCAAATGCCTTTCCAGTGGTCTAATACCTCTCTCTACCACTGCACATCAATAAACACCACATACCAATTATATAACATATTTTAGTAGGTGTTTGGAATATTAGTATATTATCATATTTTTCTGTTCATTACTTATTTTTGGTACTTTTCAAGTTTACTATATAATAAGCAGTACTTTGAAAATGTAAAATTTTTAAAAAGACTAAATATAGTAAAAAGACTGAGGGTGAATAATAGAAATAACAGACACTAGTGCCCTAGGAATAATACGAGACTAAAACAAAATGCATGGTATACAGTTAACGTTACTCTTAACTCTTTCTGCCCTGCTTACTTAGCCAAGCGGAAAGGAAAAGCCACATTGATGTTTTTATGAGCATGAGGTGCTGTGGGTCAGGTTACAGGGTCCGTTGGAGGGTGGTAACATCAACACCCACTATTATTGCTGGAAGCTCAGGAGAGTTGAGACCTGAGTCACCCTCACTGTCTGTCATCAACTTCCACAAATGAAGTGCGCCAGACTCACCCAAAAGTCCAACCCTTCTAGTCTAATATTTAAAAGTAGGAAAACTAAGGAATTGCAGTGTAATCACAAGCGATTAAAAATGATGTTGATGAAAGATTTTTAATAACATGTATATTCTTATGGTGTCATATTTATACTTTTAAAAATAGGTAACAGATTATACGTGGAAGAGAATCTCGCTCATGAAAAGAAAATAATTTGTAGGACAAAAATGCTAGAACAGGTCAATATCTTACAGGTGGCAGGATTATTGCTAAATTTTCCCCTTCACATTTTTCCTTTTTTTTCTTTTAGTATTTTCTAAATTTCTAAGATAAGCAGTTCAATGAAAATATAAAGAGAAAACAAAAATACAGTAAAAAGATGTGGTAAAGAATAGAAGAAATGGGCACTGGTGCCCCAGGAGTGTTGCAATTTTACAGAAATGAAATGTTTGGGGGGGATTGTGTGGTCAGGAGGGAAGGCTCCTGAAGTTTTAAGAGAAAAGGAGATTTCCACTGGGAGGAGAGGATGGGCTGGGTGGGGAAGGGAATATTTTATGACTTAGCTAATTCTGCTCTGGACCCAAGCATTTTAAATGATGCTTCTGCAAAGCTCTGTCTAATATTTCACTCCCTCAGAACATTCTTCTCAAGGTGTTTTCAAGCCCATAGATCCAAGTATCTGGCGAATGTTGACTTGAGGTGAGCTCATTTCTGCAAAATGGACTGTATCACTTGGAATGCTTGTGATTTTAACCTCTGACTGGGCCCCTGAGTGGCTGGAATGTCAGTGAAGCTTAAATAACCCTGAATAAACACAGCCTGAAAATGCCCCCTCTCTTTGCTCTCGGTGGGGCCTCTTGGCTGTCCATCCTCCCACCCCCACCCTACACTCCAGTAAGGATTTAGAGAGTGTTGCTTACATTTGAGAAAATTAGGGAACTGAAATGTCCAAAGCTTGATGGTTATTTCCCCTGGACGTCTCTGCTGATGACAAGTTAAGAAAAAACAAGACCTATCTCCTTAATTTCCATATCCGGTGAAATCTGTATCTACTAGGTATGTCTGTGTATACGTGTTTTTATTTGCATTTAAATATAATTACCTCAAAATAAAGACCTCAGCACTTTCCCTTGCTTCAGAATAATTTAAATTTATAAATAATTCAGTAGAGTTTTTGGTTGAGTAGAATGAACTCTCTCAAAGTGGAAAAAGTGAACAACTGTATACTTATCTAATCTAATATGTGAATATCCTACCTTAGGAAGTCAGCAAGTGTTCTATTTAATGTTGACAAAGTGTTGAACAAATCGCGACAAGCTCACATCACTCAAGGACAGGCAAACTCTACCATCACACAGCTGACAGCTGAGATGACAGAAATCAGAAAGAACATGCTGCAGGTATTTCTCTGTCTTCCTTGAAACTAACCTGAAATAGGTTTTGAGGGTGGAAACAGCACAGGGGTTTTTGTGTATACCAATCTCATGCTTGCCTTGCCTGTCTGATGGGATTATTTTGAGGATGAAATAAGATTATGATAGTATTATGAATTCAATGAATGTTCTACATTAATGGTAGCAGTATTGCTACATTAATGTTGGCAGTATTATGCATTTAATTAATGTTCTACAGAGCCTTCCCAAGCATCATTTCATTGATTGCAACCAATTCTGGGGTCTCACCAGGGCAGGCACCACCACTGGCTTCTAAATGAGGAAACTAAATCTCAGGGAGATTAAGTGGGATTCACTCACAGTCACGCAGCTAATTAATGGTAGATATGAGGCCAGAGCTCATCCCTTCTGACAACAGGAAAAAGAAGAATGTTCTAAAAGCTCACAAACCAAGGAAAAACAGTAATGATTGCAAGGTTTTGTAACTATATTTGCACCAAATCTCATCACTGTACCCTAAAACTGAAAGAACATCTCACCCAAAAGAACATGTTGCATCCAGAGTTCCATGAGAACAAGACCCTGGATTGAGCCACATGATGGACCAGGGAGAAAAAGACTGGAGTTAGAGGACAGAGCAGGCCCTAATCCTATGATGTGAAGTCTCATCCTCCAAGGCTCCCTCCTCTGTCATATCCCCTTCCTGACAGGTTGTGAGTCGCTCAGCTCCTAGTCTCCAGCTGTGTTTTCTAGATCTGTGTTATGTATTTACTGCATGCATCTCGAGAAAAAAAGCAGATAGCAACAAGATAATCAACCTGCAGCCCCACAAGCCACATGTGATTTAGTGAAGACAGTTTTGCTTATCTGCGTTGTAAGAAACCATGAAAAGGATGACCGACCTTTTCTTTTGCTCATCAGCTTTCGTTACTATGTGTGTATTTAATGAATGGCCCAAGATAATCCTTCTTCTTCCAATGTATGGCAGAGAAAAAAAAGTTGGACACTCCTGCTAGAGTCTAGAATGAGTGTCAGCAAAATACGTCCACAGGCCACCCTGTCCATGGCTGCTCTCGTGCTATAATGTGGCACAGAGTTGCATAAACACAGACTGTACGGACCACAAAGTGTGAAATATTTACTATCTGGGCTTTTACAGAAAAAGTTTGCAGGCTCCTGCTCTAGGAAAACTCTCACATATTCGGAAGGGCACAAGAAGGGACTTCCATTTCTAAAACTATGGTAGACTAATACCTTAAGGAACCTACCTAGTAGGAAAAAAAAAACCTAAAAATGTTAGCTGTTTAAATCTTTTCTTAATGCAGAGACAGATTAGTAAGAAATTTAAAGGATATCCTCAGAGGTCAAAAATGACAGGTGATCAAGTACTGGCTTGATGGCAGGCAGAGGGCTTTTGCCAATCCCTGGTGTATTAGCACTTTGGGTGTGATGGTCACTATACATGACAGAAATCAAACCTCACGCAGGGGGGACCAAGATCCCTGCATAGAGCTGGGACCACAAAAGGCAAAAGCTTCAGTCAAATGTTAAATTCCCCCCCTTACACCCCCACACATACACTCACAAACTAGAGAAACTTGCCTGTGGGTAGGAGAATAAAGTCTCCACGAAGATTTTTTGCTAACCACAAGCTGGCTCTCATGTAAGTTTGGGACTAGAATTCACACTACTTGAGTGGCCCCAAAAACCCAAGCTAAAAATGTCATTTGAAGTGGTCCTGGTTTGGAGGTGCCCAGATACCTGACAGAGGCAAACAAAAATTCCCTCCAAAGGAACGACCTGAAAAGGTAGGCTCCAAGACTTTCCCCCCAAATACATAAAGAAACAAATTACCTTAAACAAGAGTCATCAGAAATAAAGAACAACAGAATCTGGATGTGAAGAACAGTAGCTAAAACCATTCTTAGAAATAGAATATAAAGTAAGAATGTTTACTATGTTGAAGAAAATCCAAGAAGGTATGAAACTGTGATCAATGAACAAGAGACAAGAGCTCACAAATAACCAATTAGATTGAAATATATTTAAATAGGACTTCTAGGGAGGATAAATACAGACCTTGAGATAAACAAATATACACTATTACTGTTCATAAGTAGAAAATATTAGCAAGCCACTGGCACTAGCTGGAAAATAAATAACTTGCTGTATAGGCTAACAATGGAATACATTAAATTGGTAAAAACAATGAACTAAAGCTATAGAAATTAACTTAAATGACCTGCACAAGCATTTTTGAATTTTAAAAACCAAGTTGCAGAAATATACAATATGATTTATTTATATAAGGTAAAAAAAATAAATACCATGTATTGTTGAAAATACTATATAGACCGTGGCAAAAAGCCTACACAAATACATGCAATGACAAATACTCGATTCAGGATAATCTAGTATTAATGCTATTTAATTAATTGCTAATTATTAATGCTCATTGTTAATGCTATTTATTCATTTATTTATGACAGAATCTCCCTCTGTCACCTAGGCTAGAGTACAGTGGCATCATCATAGCTCAAAGCAACCTCAAAACTCCTGGGCTCAAGTGATCCTCATGCCTCAGCTTCTCAAGTAACTGGGATTAGGTGCCTGCCACGACACCCAGCTAGTTTTTCTTTCTTTCTTTCTTTTTTTTTTTCCAGTAGAGAGTGGGTCTTGCTCTTACTCAAGCTGGTCTCAAACTTCTGTCCTCAAGCAATCCTTCTATCTCAGCCTCCCAGAGTGTGAAGATAACAGGTGGGAGCCACTACACTTGGCCAGTGCTTTATTCTTAAATTGGCTGGTGGGTACAGGATATTTGTCATATTTTTCAGACCATTTTATATGTCTGAACTACTACATTATAACTTTTTCTATTATATGCAATGGAAAAAGCAAAGGCATAATTTTCCTTTACATCCAGCTTATTTTTTAATAGCTTAAGATATAATTTATTTTCCTGTTTGTCTCATAAAGAAATTTTCCCTCTCTGATCTTTAAATCAACAACAGGCTGAAAATCAAGCCAAGGAAATGAAGCATGAGCTGAACTTAGTAAAGCAGCAGTCAGCGCTGGAGGATGGGCTTGCCCTGCTGTGGACCAAGTTGCAAGGGAATCGAGACCAGGCTGGCAGTGCGAAAGCTCAGGCTGAATCCGCCCGACGGCAGGCTGGGAGCAGTGAGCAGGTCATTGGTCCTACCATTACCACCTAGAGCAGACAAACTGTGCTTCTTTGAAAGCTAATCCCTTAGTCCCAGATTTTTGTGCCATTTCTCTGCATTTTCTTTTGTGCTGGTCTGAGGGATCCCGATATACGATTTCTTCTATAGCAGAAAATGGTCTTTCTAGAAGGCAGAAGTCCCTGGAATCATGCCCATCCTAATATTCTTAGTGGTGTCCTGTTCAAATAGTCCATCAGTCAAATTTTCCCTAAACTTCCCTAAACTTTCATAATTTATATTGTCTGTCTATATGGTATGTATTTGCCCTTTACTCTAGTTCAATCAAAACAAAGAAAAAGAAAACAATAAAGGAAAGTCACCCTGCCAAAGAAAATAGATCAAGTTACCAAAATCAGAGGGAGTTAATTAAACAGTTGTGGAAAGTGGCCCCTTAATTTAGGTTGCTGAAAGAACCTATCAACTTATTTTCTTAACAGCAAGTCTTTGGTTGGTCGTGTTAATATAGTCCATGTAGCTTAAACAAAAGAAACATGTTAGTGTTTTTACAATTGGTCTATTCTCTTGCTTTTAATTCCTAATGTACTGAGGAAATTTTCCACTGACTTGGGAGTCAAGAACATTTTCTATGGGACACAGACTGAGAAAGGTGCGTCCTTTTCACCCTCTTCCCATCTCCATGTCTTGTTCCTGGCTCTGGCTTTCATTCAGCTACTGAACCTTCTAGGTTGTCAACCACTCAGGCTAACGCAAAGATTTCCATTCCATTTCCAAGGGAGATCTTCAAGTTAACATGCCTCCTTCCCTTCCTGCCCCCGTTCTTCCTCACTTACCTTTTAGTGAACCCAATCAGGTGTACTCTGTGTCTTCATCCCTTGCTTAGCCCATCATTCTGCACATACAACTGATCAACCCAACTGAACCAGAGATTTGTCAAGGACAGAATTAGATCATTTCTGCCTTCTGTATCTCCCACCATAACATAGTGCAGAATAAATGATTAGTGCCTCATAAATAGTTGCCTTCACGGGCAGTGATTGATATTTTGTAACAAAGAAGTTTTATTTTCAACTGAAGCTAAATTTCTTTTTCAACCTGAAAAAACATGCATGCAAATAAAAGCTCTGTTGGAAATGTTAGAATGGATTCGATGATGGCGTCCTCCTCTGTCTTCTTTTTATGAATGGTATTAGAAGAATCATCACGCCTATGAACATGTTTTATAAATACTTTCTCATTGTGGGAGTGTTGCTCTGTTACAGGAGTTTGTTGAGCTGAAAAAACAATATGCTATTCTTCAGCATAAAGCAAGTATGACGAAGGAAACATTCGGGAAAGTTAAACAGCTAAAAGATGCTGCGGAAAAACTGGCTGAAGTGACAGAGGACAAAATAAGAAGAATAACAGGTATCTATTCCTGCGCCCACACCAGCAGTTTGACAATAACCTCTCCCCTTTCCTGGCAGAGTTTATACCAATTTCAATTTATTGTTAACACAGTTTAGCCACATATGAGTTCACAGGAGAGAAATAGGAATTGGTCTTGCGCTTTGGGGACTGCAAAGTAACAAGTCTCTTGCATGGGTTTGCCTAAAAGGTGTTAATGATCATCTGCCCTGCGTTAATCAAAACAAAGATTTCCTGGAGCTACCTTGAAATGCCCTCTTGCTAATTCAGTGTTTTCAACTGAGACGTCCGAAGGCAGTTTTGCTTGTCACCCTACCGGTATTCCTGGCACGTAGTGGGTAGAGGCCAGGGATGTTGTTAAATATCCCACAGGACGGCGCCCACCACAAACAATTACCCTGCCAGAATGTCAACAGTGTCCATGTCGAAAAACCCTGTCCTGACCAACACTGCTTATTTTTCCTCTCTTGTAAATGACTCTTTCGGGGTCTGTGTGATTTAGACTCTAGAGCAACAGTCCCCAACTTTTTGGCACCAGGGACCAGTTTCCTGGAAGACAATTTTTCCACGGACTGGGTAGGGGATGGTTTTGATAGGAGCCTGCAAGCACTTGCTCTGTTATGGTCTCTGTGCAGTCCAACCTCTCTGCAGTCCAACCTCTCTGCTAATTATAATCTGTATTTGCACCTCCCCTCCACCCCCTCAGCTCCACCCCTGATCATCAGCCATTAGAGTCTCAGGAGTGTGCATCCTACATCCCTTATGTGCAGTTTACTGTAGGGTTCACACTCCTAGGAGAATCTAATGCCACTGCCCCCGACCTGACAGGAGCGGAGCTCTGGCGGTGGTGCCAGAGATGGGGAAAGTACAAAGGAGCCTCCCCTCACTTGCCCGCTTGCTCCCCTCCTGCTGTGTGACCCAGTTCCTAACAGCTATGGACCAGCACCAGTCTGCAGCCTGTGGGGTGGGGACCACAGCTCTAAGGCACTAGGTCATCTAGCATAGATTTCTGGATAGCAACCCAGAAGGAATCACATGCACACAAGGATGAGAATAATCAAAATGGACATCTTGTTGTACACAAAGTATAGTAAATATAAACCACGTAACAATAAGAAAGCTAATTAGAATATTTGTTTTCCACTGTTGATATTTGTGATTTCCCTGGGTAATCATCATGACCTCAACTACCTCTAAAAGCATCAAGACATATCAAATTATGAGTGGATAGTTTTATTCTTGGTTGTATTTATTATCTCCCAAAACTTTAATTATATTAATTAGGAATATAAGTAACGCTCAAATATTAAAGTAACCACAATGCTTCACTTATGAATGCTTCTTTGTTAGAAAATAAGTCTTTGGCTTTACAACCACGTATATCGTCGCTATGACATGAAGAAAATGAAATGCAACATTACTATGGGCCAGAGTCAGGGAAGGTACGGACCAGAGTGCTAACGTTAGTGACCTCTGGGGAGGCGGGGGAGGTGGGGGGAGTGAAGAGGAAGCCAGATTTACATTTGCATAATTGTTTTAAAAGCAGTGGATTTGTGGGTAATATTCTTTTTTTCATTTTTAAGTATTTTCCCTAAAATATGTAAAAGGAAATACTAGAAAAGATTCAGAAAAAACTTTTTATATCTTACATTCCATAGATACTACAATGACAATCAGTTTCTATTATCTCAGACCTTGGGCCTTACTATAGGAGCAAAAATGCAGGGACAATATTTCTGTCCTACGTTTTACCTCAGAGTCCAAAGGTAAAACTAAAAGCTTTGTATTTCTTTTTTTCTTTGAGACAGAATCTCACTTTGTCACCTTTGGTAGAGTGCTGTGGCATCACAGCTCGCAGCAACCTCAAACTCTTGGGCTTCAGCAATTCTCTTGCCTCAGCCTCCCAAGTAGAAGTTTTGTATTTCGTGAAATTAGATTAGAAGAGAACTTTAAGTTAGAGGACTTCTCAGAGGGGTCTAAAATAATGGATTCAACTTCTTTTTCTCTTTTCATTTTAAGGCTGTTTTCACAACTCAACAACGTAGAAAAATAAGACATTGATTTGGCCACCCTCCCCACTCTGCCACTTGAGAAGAGGCATAACCAAGGGCCATGCTCTGTCCCTGTCTGTTAGAAAGAGGTGCTGTGGGGCCCCAGTCAAGGACCTTTGGAAGCCAAAGTTGAGAGGGTGGAGGTCATAATTCCAGACAGTGTATTTGTAAATGGCCTCGTCTCAGTTACCTGTTCACCGCGTAACAAACCACCCCCAAATTAATGATTTTCTTCCTTTGCTGTGGGTGGCCTGGCGGTTCCTCTGTGGGTCTCATCTGGGTCACTCAGGCAACTTCTCTTGGCTGATGGCTGAGCTGGCAGGTGAGTCGGGCCTGGCAGAGCTGAGTTGCAGACATGGCCTCTCCATCGTCTGTGACCTCAGGCTGCCTTATAGCCAGGTTGTTTCAGGATTCCTCAGGAGTGAGAAGATGCCCGGTTCTTGAGATCCTACATCATCATTTCTTCTACTTTGTGTTTGTCAAAACTACTTATAAAGCCAGCCCAGGTTCAGGGGCGTGGGTGTGGGGAGAGGATAAGTAGATTCTCCTTGTTGATGGGAAGAACTACACAGAATGCACGAGAATGGGGGAAACCGGCTGAGGGTGCGGAGGACCAGGGACTAGCAGCAGTGAGAAGCCATTAGCACCCCAGGCCTAAAGGGACAAGGGACGCGGGGATGTTACCTGAGCCCTGTGGGGCACGTTAGGGAGGAGGCCGCCCTGCAGGAGCTCAGATGGGACGGCCAGAACCCGGGTGCCAAACCGGGATGGTAACTGCTTGCTCTCCTCACCCTGTGGTCATGTGCCAGCATAGCCACTGGCCAAATATGAGTGAAAGGCAGAGATCAAGGCAGCCAGGTGCTGTCCTGCAGGGAGTTTAGCTCTCCAGGACACAGAACAGGATGGAGAATGGGTCAGGGGGGAAAGACAAAGTAACCAGATCGATCATATTAACTTTCCCGGTTGAAACACCAGGGTCTTTTTTCCTTTTAGCCCAAATATATTTCCCATATTGAATCCCTTTTCAGTCCCAAATGATATTTGACAGTTTCTAGTAAGGAACACACACGCCTTCCCCAGCAGCTCCTTCATCTGGGAACAGCTGTGACTACAGAAAGTTCTTCTTTATATTCAGACAAATTCTTCCTTTGTGGGTATCACTTTATCTCCTTAGAATGACAGAGAACACAGTAATCTGCTTTCCTAAGTGGGCTCTTCAAATACTTGAAACCAGCTGTGGCTCATGCCCTGAATCTTTTGTCCACATGAAACATCACCAACTAATTCAACATTTGTTCACAGGACAATTTCAAATCTCTTCAGAAATCGGGCTCTTTCCCCTTAACATATGTCCAAACGAAATCATCACTCAGGTGTGATTAGAGCAAGTCCCACTGCTACCCAAGGTCAGAGTGTCTTGTAGAAAGGCCACCTCACGCTGGCAACCATAGCTCTCTGAACCTCTTTTATACACTACTCTGGGGGCTCCATGCTGGGGTTTGCTAGAATTCCCAGATGTTTTCTGAATGAAGAATGAATAAATGAAGACATAGTAGATGGGTGAATGGATGGATTAATGAGTCAATGGATTAATGGATGGATAAGTGGGGCTAAGAAGGGAATCACTTTGCTTTGACTATTCAGAGACTATTAGACTATTGACTATTTCAACAGGAAAAAGGAATGAAAATGTCATTCTTTTTTTCTGAAAGAATGGAAAACACCGAAGAACCCATGTTTAAAAATTAAATTAAAATAATCAGAACAAATCTATGTAAATACAGCACCTCACCAAATCTAATCAAGGCTGTTACACCCGGCTATTCTTTGTTGCAGTTCGGTCTGGGCCACATTCGAACCCACCACCCTCTGTATATGGGGCCGGTGCCCTACCCACTGAGACACAGGCGCCACCCTGTCTTTTCATTTCTAATGAATTCAAAGCAGCAGCAGACTCACATTGATAAATGTCTTTAGATATAAAAGTTTTTAGACAAAAATGTCAGTTTGCTCTGATCTATGTGAAAACCCTGAGAGGTCTGGTGAAAAGAGATGATTCATGCATTGAATCAAAACACAAAACTAAGCGTCTCTTTAAGAGGCACACAAATCCCTGGGCTTGGTGGGATGCAGATATCCGGGAAGAATCTATCAAATGGAAACATATCTTTCTTTCCTTTTTCTCTTTCAGATTTAGAAAAGAAGATCCAAGATTTGAATCTAAGTAGGCAAGAGAAAGCAGGTCAACTGAAACAATTAGAAGATCAAGTTGTTGCCCTTAAGAATGAAATTGTTGAACAAGAAAAGAAATATGCTACCTGCTATACTTAGGCAAAGTTAAAGTGCAAAAGATGGTGCTTTTGTTTCTAGGTTCTGATGTGCAGATCAGAGGAGTTGTGCTGAGCTGGTGAAATCCTCATTGTCAGCCTCTGCCCCCTCCCTGCTCACACCTCTGCTCACTACACAGCTGCTCTGCTGGATGGGGAAACTGGGCCAACAAACACCACTTTATAACAGAGGATTGCCTCAGGGATCAGAGATTGCCTCTGGGATTGCCTCTGGGATCAGAAATCTTTCCTCTTACCTTCCTTTCTCTTTCATCACTTAAAAAGAATTAGTTATATGCGAAAAATAAAAATTTAAGTAAGTCCTATATTTACTAATAATCATTTCGGTCAAGTGAACTTACACAATAAATATCTCTAATACTAGGATGGAATATGGAATACATACAGTTGGCTTATACCGGATTGTCCTATATTTTATATTTATTTCCATTTTATTTTATTTTTAAGACTATTATTCTCAGGCAGCACCTGTGGCTGAAGGAGGAGGGTGCTGGCCCCATATACGAGGGGTGGCAGGTTCAATCCTGGCCCCAGCCAAAACTGCCAAAAAAAAGAAAGACTATTATTCTCTTTGGGATAAAATGCATACAATTAAAAATGGAAATTGCTTCCACACCTGTTCTCCTATATGCTTATTCTCTCAGAATCTCTAAAGGATTCTGTTTTCTTCAAATGGCATTAAAACAGTATTCACATTCGTTGTGTAAGTGAGAGAAAGGGAAGGGAAGGGATTTCACAGAGATACTTTTCATAATTTGCAGGCATTTTGTTATAAAATCTGCTACTTATTTTTTAAAAACTAGCAATCATATTTTTATTGTTTCGTATAAAAGATCAGATTGTTTCATTTCAGAATGAGTCTATGATTTTACATCAGCTTTTTTTTTTTTTTGCATGTATGATTCAGGATGGAGCACTTTGCTGAAATTGTCCTTCAGAGGGATTATTTTGAAGGAGCTAAGTTTATGAATAAGAAATAATATACATCAACATTGGTGTATGAAAGAGGAAGATCAGCTGGAGCTCTTCTATTAAGGGCTGGCTCATTAAAAATGGATTTGAAAATTCAGCAAAAGGGCTTTAGGATTACACATAAATAGAAAAATTCTTTAAAATGTAGGCAATTAAAGAAAATTATAGAAGGGCAGCAGTACCTGTGGCTCAGTGAGTAGGGTGCCGGCCCCATATACTGAGGATGGCGGGTTCAAACCCAGCCCCAGCCAAACTGCAACAAAGAATAGCCAGGCATTGTGGTGGGTGCCTGTGGTCCCAGCTACTCGGGAGATTGAGGCAAGAGAATTGCCCAAGCCCAGGAGCTGGAGGTTGCTGTGAGCTGTGACGCCACAGCACTCTATCCAGGGTGACAAAATGAGACTCTGTCTCTAAAAAAAAAAAAAAAAGAAAAAAAAAGAAAATTATAGAATCTATTTCCCAAAATGTCCTGAATAATAGAAGGAAACTCTTCTATAGGAAGGGTCATGCAGGAAATCTCTCCTGAAGTTACGATTGTAACTTACCCCATTTCCAGCATTGAGACTTGCATACCTCTACCAATGAATGGCACCAAAAAATGGTCCAGAGAGCCAAAAAATACAGCTGTTGCAAAGTCTAAGTTCTTTACTCCAACAATGACAGTGGAACATATTCCAGCCTCCCTATCACGTACAAATGATTTTACAGGCATAGGGGGTTTTTTTTGTTTGCAACAGAAGTAATTCAATTGTTCCTTTTCTCCTTCTTCTTCTTCTTCTTCTTTTTTCTTTTTTTTTTCCCCAGTAATCACAGACCATGCAAGTGGTAGGCCAGAGGATGTAGAAATAGTTAAAAAGAGAAAAGTTTTTTCTGCCACTGAGAGAACAAACTGGCCATCAGGCTCTGGAAAGGCGGAAAACTTCCAGTTAGAAAAGCACACTTTTCTGAGAAATCAAGGGAAAAGGCAAGATAAACTCATCATCTCAGGAGATTCCTGGAGACTGTAGTTTGATGAGCTTAGGGGGTATGTGATGCACTTTAGAAAGATTTCAATTATATATGGTTGTGCTTTCTAAACTCAAACTTTTGTTATCTAAAAAAAAGCACATATGTGAAAAAGCTCATTCCTCACTAATGTCAGGTAAATCATTCTAACACCTATTACTTGCTGTATCAGTTGTCCAAAGGAAGATTCAGTGAAATAGCATCTTATCCATCGCAAAGTAATTTGAAAATGTATATCAAGATCTATCCTAAGACCCAGTAACCCCACCATTGAACCTATATAGTCAGGAAATAATCTTGAAAATAAGGGGGTAAAACCTCTGTGATTAATTCATTGCAGCACTCCTTACATTAGAAATGCAAAGAGACTAAATAACAAGAAAGCCAATTAAATATTATGATTTCACCAGTCTGAGTTCTTGGATGCACACACTGAAAACCACCAATAGCTTATTAAGCAGGAAAGGAATTTATTAGGAAAAGATGTCTGATCCCACACAAAACTAAAGAAATGGCTGGAGAAATTACAAGTAAGGACAACTATGCATCTGGGAATATTCCCAAGACCACAGCACACTCACTCGGGTTAGGATGCCAGTGGCGGGACACTTCCCCCATCTCAGGGACTTCCAGCTGTCTCTGCATCTGGGTCTCTCTTGTGTGGCTCTATATCCCTTTGAGGAGTGTCCAGTTGGACACGAAGCCTCTTCCCCTGCCCTGGCTGCCATCAAGTAAGTAGAGAGAATGCCTGCCCCTTTGGGCTTTGGTATTATGAAGGGAGTTGTGCCTCCACCTATCTTTGGAATCTTGGAGGCAAGATAGGAAAGGTTTGTGATGCCAGGCATCAAAACACTACCAATTTCTATTAAAGTCCATCTCTGTGGCTTCCAAATATCCTAAGGCATTCTTCATGCCATTTTCCCTTCTAAAACAAAAATAAGTGCTTCAACCAAAGAAAAAGTAGCACCCAGCAAAAGGAAGGCACATCCAGCCTGTCTCCCAGGGAAACCAACCCAAAGTCTCCTCACTCACTGAGCACAGCAAGTGCTGGGGCTGTGGCTTCCAGAGAGCTTCATTCTTTATAATCTAAGGAAGGGAGATAAAAAGGAAATTAAATATATTTGATAATTAAGAATATAAATACGGACAGACAAGGCATATTGAGAAACCGACTGAAACTGCAGGCTTCATTTCTGTGACTGCTCAGGAGCTGCTGCTGAGATTCACACTCTCCCTTGACTTGCGCATTCCATGTTCCCTCTGGTTCCGTGAGCATCCCTTTACCAGGTAGGGTGACCTAAACCCTGTCTCCTGAAGATTCTGAGCCTTTGCAGGTCTTGCAGACACTGAGGTAGGCCACGCTTACATTTTTCTCCTGGATGTGGCAGTGTAAGCACTGTCCCAGTTCCAGGCACACCTCCCTGCTGCCACCAAGCACTGCAGCTCCGTTTCCCTTTCAGAGGCAAGATCAATCACCCCAGCCAAAATTATAAAATATCCTCCTTCTTCTTGCCTGCTTTTTTGAGACAAAGTCTCACTTTATCATCTTCAGTAGACTGCCACTGTTTCACAGCAACCTCAAACTCAGGCTCAAGTGATCCTCTTGCCTCAGCCTCCCAGAATGCGAGGATTAAAAGCATGAGCCACTGAGCCAGGCCTTTGCCTGTTTTTCCTTTAGCTTGAGGATCCTGAAATAACTGGGTAGCGGTGTGTATTCTAATACAGTAGAACAAGCCTTGGATCATACAATAAAAACAAACTTCCTTGAGACCATAGCCCAAAGTCATAGGTACAGAAAGTAAAGATTCTGCCTGTTAATTACTCGGCTATTATTGTGAGCAGAGTCACATGTATTTCCAGTCTTGGCTTCAGACCCACGCATTCTGCCTACAGGGAGCTTCATCAGCTGTCATTGTAGAAGCCATAGCTCTGCCTCCTACCTAAGAGGGGTAAATGTGAGCAGCCAAAAAAAAAACCAAACAAACAAAAAAGGAATTAAAATAGGTAAAGCACCTGTATACACACAGTCAGTTGAAAATATGATTAGATGATACATTTTAGTTATTTATATAAATTATTTACCTATATCAATCTACATACATTTCCTTCGATTATATTGTCCTAATAGTTTTGTAATTTGAGTTGACCAGAAATCACATCTACCCAATACACTGGGAAATCTGATAAGGTGTGTGAGGGACCAACATGGTGAAGCTGGGATGGAAGGTAAGCATCTCGGAGCAGGGCAGGAGCGGGGGCAGGAGTAAGACAGCCGAGCTTTGAACTCCAGAGGCCAGGGAAAACCCTCTGGAACCCAGCTAGTCAGCTCAGAAAGTCAATGTAAGTAAAGATCAGGAAACAAGTCACTATGAGGTAGCTGGTAGAGTCCATTTAAGGAGACGATTCTCTCTTTTGTTCCAGATTAGACGCTAATTGCAGGTGAGGGCAGCTCAGAGCCGGTAGGTGAAAACAGGTAGGAAAAGCACCAAGGTGGCACAGTGGCGTGAAGGAAATCCAAAGGCAGATCCTGGCAAAAACACATGAGCTTTTGTGGGGACAGGCTGGAAACTGCTGTCCAATATCCATTTACCACTTCTTCCTTTGGGGAACAGAACTCCATGCAGTAGATGTGCTGCCAGGGGGAGCGCGGCCTCCTTGTTTTGAGCCGGCACATGGCCGCCTGCCTAGGAAGACTGCACTCAGCCTCCCTTGCAGTCCGTGTGATCATGTAACTAACTTCTGATCAACAGGACATGAGTGTGAGGATTTGCGTGCAAGTTCCAGGGCACGATGTTAACAGGGAGGTGTGTGTCCTCTGTGGTTGGCAGAATAATGCCCCCAAAAGACATCCATGTCCTGATCTACAGGACCTGTGACCACATTATGTTACATGGCAAAGGGAAATTATGTATACAGATGGAAATAAGGTAGTAATCAGCTGAACTGGAGATGGGGTGATTAAGCTGGTTTATCTAGGAGGACCCAGTATAATCATAAGTCTCCCTAAAAATGGAAAGGGGCAGAGGCAGGAGAGTTAGAAAGACAGCAGGCTCAGAGGTCCTGGCTTGATGTTGTTGGCTTTGAGGATAAAGAAGGGGGCTATGAGCTGAGGAAGGTAAGTGGCCCCTAGAAACTGGAAAAAGCAAAGGAAGGGATCCTCCCATAGGGCCTCCAGAAAGGGGCCCAACCATGCAACACTCTGCTTTTACCCCAGTGACCTGCATCAGACCCTTGACCTACAGAGTGGAGAAAACTTGTGTTATTTTAAGCTGCTAAGTTTGTGGTAATTTGTTACAGCAGCAATAGGAAACTCATACCCTCTCTCTTTGTGGCCCAGTTTTCCTCTTCAATTGGGCTAGAATAAGGTGAGGCTGCTATAACCATGTAGATGAAGGTAACACTGGTGAAATGAGGTAGAGGAAACTTAGGTCCCTGGCTGACTGGACCAGTCAGGGTCCCAACAGGAAATGGGACACTTTAGTAAGGAGGCTATTTACAAAGTTATCAGCAGAGTAGAGGGACGCCATGAGGGCAGTGTGGATCCCACAGCCAGCAGCCAGCAGGGGTCCTCACCACACTTGGCTTGAGGAGTGAGAGGGTAACACCTGAAAAGTGAAGAGAGACTGGCACATGGTCCACTCTGTGGGAGCTGTAATCTCTGGGCAAGGGCTGCAGCCAGCTGTGACAGCCCTGGAGCAGATGTTGGGGCACAGATGCCCTGATATCACTCTCACCCCTGCACGGTCTCTTACTGGTGCCTCCTGTTGGCTAAACAGACAGACTGGGTTGATGCCCCCATGTAGCTCAGCCTCCTGAGGCAGAGAGAAGGGGGCAGGGAGATACAGAGAGCCCCACGCCTTTTGGAGTTAGTGTGTACCTGACTCCCTTGGATACCTGCCAACTTAAACTTGCATAGGAAAGAAAAATGTATCTCTCACTTATGTCCCTGTGACTTTGTTCTCTCTTAAAGCAGCTGAACCAACATCCTCAAATCTTTAGGGTACTAGAGGACTCCAAACTCTTCAAACTGCTGCAACAGTCCCCTAAGCCCTGCAGCACAGGGACAGTGGACCAAAGGTCAAGTGATAAACGCAAAGCCTGGCTTGTCCCCTGCATGACCTCGGGCAAGTCTCAACCTGCCTAAATCTCACATCCTTATTTCCTTCAGTTGGAAAATGCTAATAAATATACTTGGTTCACCTCCCAGGGCTGTGAGCTAATTCCCATGAAAGGGCTTTAAGAAGAGTGAAGTATTACAGAAATCCTCCCAGCCACTATTACACTGTGAAAGTTATACCCGCATCCCCCTGTGCCATCCTTCCTGTGGTCCCACCTGCCTTAACACCCTGCGTGCTCTCTCCACAAACCCAACCTCCCCCCACCGCCCTAAAGGCTTCTCTCTCTAGCCTAACTCAAAGCCCTTTCACTGAAGTTCTCCCTTTTATCGTCAGCAGCTGATGAAGTTACGCAACTTATCTAACCAGATAGGAAGTCCCAGGAGGATGCAAAGCACGTATTTGGGTGCTTTTAGGTCCTTTATAGCACTTGGGACAGTGTGGAGGGCACTGAGTACTTGTTCACTTATATATTAGTTCCATAAATTGACTCAAAATTGAGGCAAACCAGGCAGTCCTCAGAGCATCATCACCAAGTTAAAACTTTTTCAACTGTAATATGAAACCAGTTCCCCATATGGTTCAACCCCTTTAAAACTGGAGTTGAGAACAATTCAAATTTTCACCTCACATTTAGACAGAAAATGTCCAATGGCAATGGGAAAAATCATCTCTCTTCCCATCTCTCCTACTCTCAACTAAATACTCTATAGCAGCCATTAAATATCCTCTCCTAGGCCAAGCGGGGTGGGGGTGGGGGGCCATGCCTGTTATCCTAGCACTCTGGGAGGCTGAGATGATAGGATCACTTGAGGTCAGGAGTTTGAGACCAGCCTGAGCAACAGCAAGTCCCCCTCCTCTAGAAAAAATAAACACGAAAGCAGCAAAATGAGCTGGGGTAGTGGTGGATACCTTCCGTCTCAGTTGAGGCAGGAGGATCACTTGAGCCCAAGAGTTTGAGGTTGTACTGAGCGATGATCATACCACTGAAGGCTAGCCTCGACAACTGAACAAGACTCTCAGGAAAAAAAAATGCTCCTCTTTCTTGAAACTCCTCTCCCTAAAAGAACTTCTCCAGACCAACCACAGACATTTCATTCTCTGGCCTCTTCTCTTTCCTCTCAGATCTAGTCTCTTTCCTTCACACTGTGTAGCTCCTGCTTTCCCCTGCTCTGTGTGTCTGAGTTTACAAGATTGTTGCTATTTTCCATATCACCTGGCTATAAATTAGGGTGAGTCACTCCCTGATGAAAGGCAGGGCCTCAGCCAGATGCTTCCCAAGCAGAGCTCACTGAGCTGCAGAGAAGGGTATCTTTTCCACTTAATTGACTTCATCTAGAAAAATTGACTCCATTAAGTAGCTAAGCTGAAAAAATGAAAGGACATTTGAAAACATTTATAGGTACATACAAAAGAAGGTGCCAAAAAAGAAGAAAGGAAAAAACTGTATTAAAATTATATTTATAACCTGGATGGAGTTGAAACGCATTCTTCTTAGTAAAGTATCTATCACAGGAGTGGAGAAGCAAGAATCCAATGTACTCAATACTAATATGAAGGCAGAAGATGACCTAATACACACCCACATAAGAGAAAACCTCAAGGCTCGGCGCCTGTAGCTCAGTGGCTAGGGTGCCAGCCGCATACACCGGAGCTGGCGGGTTCGAGGCCAGCCCAGGCCTGCCAAACAACAATGACAACTACAACCAAAAAATAGCCTGGGGTTGTGGCGGGTGCCTGTAGTCCCAGCTACTTGGGAGATGGAGGCCCGAGACTTGCTTAAGCCCAGGAGTTGGAGGTTGTTGTGATCTGTGATGCCACAGCACTCTACCCAGAGCAACAGCTTGAGACTCTGTCTCAAAAAAAAAAAAAAAAGAGAGAAAAACTCAATCAATTCAAGTTGGAGGGTGGGAGAACAAGTGAATAAGGAGAGGGAAGGCAGGAGGGGGATGGTTGTACCCACTTAATGGGCACAATGTTAGGGTATATGGCATACGTCTTGGGGGTGGGATACAATTATAAGAGGTACTCTACCTAACAAACATTGTGACCTAATTCTTTGTAGCCTCAAATTAACCTGAAACAATAAAAAATTCTTTTAAAAATGTATTTATATGCCTGTATTTACACTTGTAAGATTTAACACAAAATTTATATAAGTGCAAACATGTATATGATTGTCAATAGTCTTTAACCATTAAACATATTTTTAATCAAACCCTCCTGTACACACCCCACACAGACATACCTGCCCCTCTTTGTCCCTTGCCCTGCCCCCCAAACAAGCTTAAACAGAACACTTGTGCTTCTAACTAAAATTCTTTCCCAGCCCTGATGCTGGTGCTTTAGTGCGGTGAAGAATTTTAGAGCTTTGGTGACCAAAGGTCTCACAGGCGTTTTTTCCATTGTAAGCTATAAGGCTTCCGACCACTAAGCCTCCTTCTCACAATATACCAGAAGATGGCCGGTCCCCTGTTCTGCTCATTCATGTCTCCTGCCCTCAGCCCTCTGATTCTTCTCTCTCCTTAAAAGACAGCAAAGGGTTTTCTTCCACCTGCAAAATAAAGCAGCCTACGCAGGAATTCTCTTAATGCCTGCTCGTCCATCAGCATTGAGCTTTGCTTCCTGGGCAATAACTCAACCTACATTAAATCTTCAGCTATGTTCACTAATGCCAAGAGCGGCCACTCTAGCAGGCGTCTGCCTCCCCAGCAACCTGCCTCTGATTCGGCCTGCCGACTGCACAAGCTGTCACGGACACAGAGCAAGCTTGTCACAATATATTAAACATATTTAATTAGAATGTGCACAGCCTTTGAGCAAGGATAGAAAGTCTTTTCACAACCACATGAATTCTGTGACTTTATCAGTCCCGTGTCCAGGATTTATAATAGTATCTGACAGGATCCCCCACAACCGTGGTTTCCCTTTGATGATCAACACCAAATGCCCAGCGGCTAGCAGGAGAGCTGCATTTTATCTTACATTCACTAGGTGGCAACAAATTAATTGTGCTATATCTCAAGGCTCTCTCCAACCTTCCCAACATGGCACCGAGATTTAAACTCTAATCTTCAGTTCTGTTACTTGCTTATAGTAAAGACTTTGAAATATTTAGCCTATAAAATGTTCATTTATGAAAAAACTTAAAATATACCAGCTGGAATATATTATCTGTAATAGATTACCTGCTGGGAAAAGACAAAATAACCATCAGGAAACTGTGTACTAGACACAGCTGGGCAAATGTCAGCTCTCACGTGCATTTCTCCTAGATGTTGCCTCTCATTCGGGAAAGAGGTTTAAGAAACTCTAAATAGATCTGAAATATTCCCTAACTCCATGTCCTCACTCATTTTCTTTTCTTTTTTTTTTTTTTTTTGAGACAGAGTCTCAAGCTGTCCCCCTGGGTAGAGTGCCGTGGCATTATAGCTCACAGTAACCTCCAACTCCTGGGCTCAAGCGAGTCTCATGACTCAGCCTCCCAAGTAGCTGGGACCACAGGCGTCCGCCACAACGCCCGGCTATTTTTTGGTTGCAGCCGTCATTGTTGTTTGGTGGGTCCGGGCTGAGGATTCGAACCCACCACCTTAGGTGTACGTGGCTGGCGCCCTAGCCGGTTGAGCTATAGGCGCCGAGCCCATGTCCTCATTTTCTAAAGACTACTAAGGTTAACATAGCCGGGGCCACACAGCTAGTTTGCAGAAATGCCCAGGCAAGAAATATAGATGGTTCTAAAAAATGTATACATATTTTAAGAAAGAAAAAAACTACATTACAGTTGTAATATTCATGTTTGACTTCTGCAATTATACGAGGTACAAGATAACAAGTGTTAAGGATATATGCTGAGTAGTATGATTGTAATACAATTTTTTCCTTTCTTAAAACGTGTATACCGTATACCCTGGGAAAATGCTCCCTATTTACACTCTTTCAAGACAAACCTTTTAAACCAGTACTAGGCTCTATGAAGTGATCTGTCAAATACAGCAAGCCATTTTTTAAAAAAATTCTTTACATAAAATTGTTTTAAATTTCTTTACATAAATGGCCTATGCTATATGCTAAATATTTTGGACATGTGAAATATTTTGCAGAAAGTAATTCTTCTTGAAAAAAACAAAGGGCAAATAGAAATACTTTCTATGAAATGTTATTGAACAAAAGTGTATAATCTTTGGGGACTAGTATGCTTTTGAGAGTGGCCAACTAAGCAAAGATTCAGTTGTGGCCAGTAAATACATTCAATAGAATGAGAGTCATCAAAACTTTCCCTCCTTGGGCGGTGCCTGTGGCTCAGAGGAGTAGGGCACTGGCCCCATATGTCAGAGGTGGTGGGTTCAAACCCAGCCCTGGCCAAAAACTGAAAAAAACAAAACAAAACAAAACAAAACCCCTTTCCCTCCTGTTTTTAAAAATAGGGCTACGCATGTAAATGACAAAGTAAGCTGTATGTTACAAATGCATTTATTCAACAAAATTCATTTTCTGTAGAGGAAAACAAAAAATAAGCCTAACTACTAGAAGAACTGCTTGGTTGGGAAATATAGTTTAGATGATATACAACTAATTCCTAGGACTCTGTAATAACCCAAATGGAAATCCCTATTAATACCTCTGTTAACATGAATATCTAATTTAACTCAAAACTTTCTCTTGATTCTCAGTTTCTTGAGCCAATTAAAGAGATAACTTATAGTTAACCTTCCAGAAAGGGTTAGAAATGAAAGATAAATCAAGACTACAAATCTAACAGCCAAACTCGTGTTTGAGAATTCCCAAGATTCATACCATGGGAAGAAGCTCGAAGTCTGAAAAGCTGTATAAACATTCCCAGATCTAAAGATTAACGCTTGGATCTCTGTGACATTCAGGTTTAGCTTTGTGTGGGACATACTGCATTAAGACTTATCTGGGGAAAGCAAAATGCGAATGAAAAAGGTCAAATATTCAGGATTAAGAGAACAATTGCTTTTACTTGGAAACGGGAAGTCTAATATTTTTTTACTAATCACTGCAAAAAAAAAGCCAATCTATTTGATGTGAGTTTAAATGATAAGTTTTCCTTTTTAAATCTCAGTTCTGTTTCTTAATTCTTCAGACTGCCATCATGGTCTACATAGCAAGTACATAAAAATGTGTATAATTTTGTCAACAAACTCAATTATCTTTCAACCCACTTGGGGGGGGCAATTCTAATACACAATTTGAAAGATTTAAACATTTACATAAGCATGTTTCTTTGTAAGAAACAATGTTTCCACTCTGAGTACAGCTTGCCATATTTTGATTGGAACATTAGCAGCAAAGAAAGTGGTTAACAAAAATTAACCATGCCTACTATAACATTGCACTCAAACCCAGACAGACCACAACACTTCCTGCTCTACTCAAACTCCAGTTTCTATAAAGTATCTGCATGTTTCGCAGAATATCAGCAAGCTTGCTTTATTTTTCTCAGTTTTAGTTGGTTAGAAGACACATCATGGGAATGTGAACGTTGTCCAATATCTCTTCCCGAGTCTCTTAAAGTAAACTTCACTTCTAAATATAAAAGGTCATTTTGAAAATACATACACAGGAAACTCTTAATTTTGAAATGTTTTATTAGAACAAGGGCTATACATGTTCATTATAGACAAAAGTCATAAAACAGTTTCATTGAATATTTTGGGTTATATAGATAATTCCTAGGTGGACCCTTCTATGTCCACAATGTATATACATTTTTGGAATTGGAACCTGATGCCCCTCTCGCCCACTTTTAGAAATAGGCTTTATCTTTTTAGGGAACTATTCGGTATTGCATTCCCTGGGTCCAGCATAGATATTTTAATTGATCTATTTCCAGTTTTTCTATGATAATATTATAAACATATGTATATGCATATTTGGTATGTTTTCCCCATGGAAGTCAAAGTGAAATATATTTTAATACATACTTCAGATTTCCCTCCAGAAAGGTATAATTCTACCTTACACATAATCACTCACACTAGTGTCCTCATAAGCACCATTACAGGCAAGGTGACCAGACTTGAGAACTTTCACGTAACATTATATTATCCCCACCTTGATAATCAGCCTCTAGCATGACTGTGAGCCTGTCGTCACTTCTTAGTTTTCATGGTAGACAATACCTCCTTGTTACAGTACAGGGTGGTCACTGAACAAGTTATTGTGGAATTAATATTTTATATGTTAATACTTCATGTACCTAAACCATAGCAAACTGCTACTGTTCTGTGTTTCCCACCGAATAAAATGAAACATGCTTTGTGCCTTTTAAAGTGTGAATGCGTACTGGCCATGACTCATTCTGCCTAGAGAATTCTCTAAGAATGGCTCATACCCAGAAAGCACAATGGGCATGGTCCCAGGCATTTATTCCTTTGTTCCCAAATGCTCTCAGCAAGTAAGTATCTGCCAGGTGCCAGCTCTATGCTCAGCACTGGGAAAACCAAGATGCTCTCAAGGCACCTGAATGCAGCATGTAAGAAAAATCTATTCATACACTAACCAGCGACTTGAGGAACACTCACTTACCACACACCTACAACACGCTGTGCACCGTGGACACAGTGGTGTGAAGGGTGGTGGTGCCTGAGCTCATGGCACATCTAGAACAATCTAGAAAGACCTCTAGTAGGCATAAGTCCAAGCATTGTGCCAGGGGGTTGAGAGAATTTCACATGTGAAGTGCTATCAGAGCTGGGCTTTGAATATAAGTAAAAAGCTGGCTCACAGAGAAGAAGGCATTCCAGATAGAAGGAAGTATAGGAGCCAAAGGAATTGGCTCTGCCATTGTGGGTCTGTTGAGGATGGGAGGGGAGGCTGATAGGCTGATAGGCTGAGATTACAGAGACAAAGGAGAATAGAGGGAGGCCAGATTTCAAAGGGACTGTACCCTGACTAAGGCATCTGAACTTTGTACTTGTGTCACAGATAAGGAAACTGAGGCACACAAGGGCAGCGTATTTACCATGGTTCCATTTTAATAGCTTGTCATGTAGTTTAGTAAATCCGTTAGTGACGGTGAATAGTGCATTTTAATTCCATAGACCTTGGAATCTGTATTTCAAAGAAAGAACCTAGACTTAACCAATTATTTATAGCCTACTTTCTTCAAAGTATGACAAATATTTATATTTCAAAATAAAATTTGTTTAGAATTTGTTTTTTAATTATACAAGCTTAATTACAGAAAAAATACCTTATACTTGTATAAAAAAAGCAAAACCAAAAAACCTCAGAACAGGTTGTCAAGAGTCTCCCTTAACCCTTACCCCGTATAGTCCCCACCTACTCCCCTAAAGTACCTACTATTCTCACTCGCTATGCTTCTTTCTAGAACTTTATCATTTACATGTGTTTATAGAAATAGAAAATTATGTTCTTCCACTGAGTTTAACCCTTCTGTATTTTACCAACAGCATATACACTTAAGATAACACTGGTCTTCTTCTAAATGTAGACTGTCTACCATTAGTATATTAAAGTGCTTGGCACATAATAGCTACTCAGGAACTACTTGCTAAAGAATGAAAGCTATGTTGCTGATAAGGCTTAAGATGCTAATTAGATGGAAAGGCAGAGCTACCAAAGTCAAAGGTCAACTGAGTAATGGTGACTTTTACCACCTGGATTAAAAAGTCCTTTGGATAGATGACTGGATTGTCAGCCCCTTACTTCATGATTTCCAAATAGGATCACTGAGAAATCATTTAGTCCTAGAGTCTCACTAGGCTAATATCAGCATTTCATTAGCCATTCTGCAGAGAACAGACACATCCTACAACATCGTTGCCTGGCAAACAGCCCGACATTTGAAACAGCACTAATCCTGGAGTGAGCCCTAGTGCTGACTTGTTTCTGATGTGATAAAAACACAGCACTCAGCTCTGGGTGGGCTGGCCTTCATAAATCTGATTAGCAGCCTCGGTAGCAGCAAGCGCAGCAGCTAGGATGAAATAAATGCTCTCTTTCCAGAAGAGCAGGCTTTTTCTTTTAGGGAATCTGCAGTTGTGGAGTTAATTCATCTAGAAGGCCAAGGTCATTATGGTTGGGAGAGAGGAAGTAAGCAAGCCACTGCTACTTGAGAGAGGAGATGGGTTCTCCTAGCATTTCCATCACTTCCGAAATGGCCTCATGGCAAAGATCCATGTCTTCCCAGGGTAAAATGCTAGACTGGGAATTAGGATCCAGTCTTAGTTCAAGTCATGAATAACAGCAGTGGGGTGTTTAATTTGCCAATTAAATCCAGTTTCCTGGATCACCCTAGGTAATAATTAACAACCCGGAACTATGAAATAGTACAATCTACTCTCTTGCTGCAAACCCATCATTTTGAGCCTCTGGCACAAAGGTATTGCCTGAACCTTACAAGTTTCAAAATACAGGTTAACAAGAAGCACTTTTTCATTCAGTAAGCACTTCCGGAGCACCAGCTCTGTGCCAGGATTATATAACTCATTGGGAGGTATGGCGAGGATTTCAGGGGGTCACCAGGAACTGAATTTAACCTTTCAAATAAAGAATCTGGATTTTTTAAAAATCAGAGTTAAAGAAGATCCTTTTTTTTCTCCTCCTGCTTTTATAGTTTCAGCATCCTTACAAAGTGGGGGCAACTACACACCATCTGCTAAAGTAAAAACTTGAAAATAATCTTTAAAATAGGATTTTAGGTGGATCACTGTAAGACGAACTGGGTTTTAACTAAGAAAACTTTGTCTCAGATTTAATATGTATCAACCACTGAGTCAGCTGCCTATTGGAGTTGACCTCAGCATTTTTCAGTAAACACGGTGATTCACCCATGAATGAAGGTAAAAATATAGTATGCCAGAAAAATGAAGCTTGTGTTTGTGACTAGTATTCAAGTCTTAAAGTGTTTAATTGACTATATTTAAGCTAATTCCTCTATGAATCTGATAAAAGAGCTTTCCTCAGCGCTCTAGCCCTTCCTCAGACATTAATCTCTCTCCAGCTCATTTTTAAAGAGCCAGGTTAGTAACCAGGTGCTAAAATCCATAAACAAAGAATAAATAGTGAACTGAAAAAACTTGCCCTAGTTAGACCTTCCTGTTAAATATAGATTAGAAAGTTTTTAAAAAGGTTTGGAATTTATAGGCATAGACGGGTAGAAACAGAATGTCACCCTATATCTCCCAATGAGTCTTGAAGTCACTGTCCTGAGAGGTGAAATGGCATGGATATGCAGTCTTGCAGAAGGCCTGTAAAAGCTTGAACTAGGCTTTCTTGTGCCTATTTTTGTGACTATCTTAAAGCATTCAAATATAGATTTGGATGCTATAATCTATAACATTTTAAAAATATTTATGAATAGGCCACTGACTATTTTTAAAGTGTTTATAAAGAGCTGCCTGCTTTGGTCAATATGAACTAGCTTATGTTGCAGTTTAAAGCCTCCCAAATATCAGGCTACAGACAACAAAGGTTTCTATCTCTCTTACTCTACATGTCTAGAAAAATGTATTGGCTAAGGTAATGTGTGCTGACTTCTAGCACAGCTGACCAAGATGCTCCAGGGCAGTCTGCAGGGACCCACCATTCTTTTTCCCTCGGTTTTGCTTTTCTTGTGTGTTGGCTCCAGTCTCAAGCAGCTTCTACCAGCTCTAGGATGACATCACATAATTCCAAGTCCAGGGGGAAAGAAAGAGTTTTTTCCCAGGTTAATTCCAACAGAAATCCCAAAGTCACCCTAACTGGAAAATTTGATTTGCATAACCCATCTCCAAACCAGTCACTGGAGACAGGGAAATGGAAATGCAGAAAATAGCCTAGAGCTCATGGAGGGATTAACCTCAACCAAGTTACGTGGCTGAAATATGAGAAGACCAGTCCCTCTAAGTAAGAGAATCCAAGTGATGTTACCAGACGAAGGGAGAACGGATGTGAACACGAGACCAAATAACAGTTTGTATTATATGGTCTGAGACTAGAAGTGCCTGGACTACCCGCCAGATTCAGGATCTGATCGGTTCCATGTTACAGAAGGTAGCAATAATGACCTCTAAGTGTTTCCCTAACAGTTATAAAGAAAGGTCATTCAATTTCACGTATTCATCCAAGTAGATATTGAGTATCTGTAACAGAAACTCTGCTACCTGATGGAAATAAAAAGTCTAATAAAATACAGTCTCTGCCCTCAAAGAGCTCCTGGGGGCAAGGACATTAAAACAGAACTACAGTTTACTCTCCTACATATTAAAAAAGAGATACGTATAGAGTACTGTATGGCATTTATCCTGAATGTTACTGGTCATTGACTTTACCTTCCTATATGAATCTTGAATCTCACAGAATACATTTGAATCTGATTTCCAAAACAGCAAAAATCTAGCATTTTTCTTAAAAATGTTATGTAAATGGTTTCAGGATCTAACGATCAAAGTCTAGAATGTAATAACCTGTTGTTTCACTGTCAATCAGGATTTAAAATGAGATACATAAGTGGCATTCTAAGACTGGGTGAAAGTGAAGGTGACCTTGACAACAGTTCTTGTTTTTTTCTTTTTTCTTCAAACAAAAATAATAAATGCCTTAAGGGAGACAAACTGTCACACATTCTTTGAGATGGAACAGCCAACAATTTGCAATCCCATCTGTCACTCAAAACCTTGTAGCACTCTCCAGGAAAGACCGTCCTATGCTGAAATAGGCAGTGCTGGGTAAGGATAAGAGAGGGCTGTGTCATCAGCCAGTGAGCCCATGGACAGGCTTACCAACAAAAGAGATTCATTCCTCCTAAACATATAACATTTTCAGAAATCAACAGAAATTGTATAGAATATAATAGACAAGAAGAATTTGTTCCTGAGTGCAAAGTATTCCTAAAATAAACTCAAGTTGAGTGGTGGTATTTCTTTTTCACCTTAACTTGAAAGAAATTCATATTAAGGTAGAAAGTGGGCAATTAAGATTTAAGGAAGTTTTGAAAACATGGAGACTAGTCTTTTACTCAAGAAACATTTACTGAGTGCCTGTAATGTGCCCCATGTTGTGCTAGACAATGTTAATGCAAAAATGAATGTTACACAATCCTTCCCACACAGTCTATTGGGAGATAAGGACATAAACAAATAGTTATGGCATTATGTCATATATGCTGTAACAGGCTTTTACAGGGTGCTGCAGGAAAGGCCCACAAAGAAAACGAAATGTTTCAGTGGAGTCTTCAAAGACGCAGAGTTCACTAAATGGACAAGGTCAAGGAGGGCTCACATAGCAGAGAGAAAGTCATGAAGGTATAAAGTGTGTCATGTATGGGGAAAGAGCACAGGGAAGCCACTGAAGGTTTTTGAACAAGGGAATGACATGATCAAGGTTGTGCCTCAAAAAAAAATTCTTCCAGGAGGATTAGACTGAAGAGGAGAGAATCCAAGTAGGAACACCAGCCCAGGAGCTGCTGCAGGCATTCAGCCAGATGTGAGGAGAGGCTAGATGCCAAGGCAAGGCAATGAGGCTGGAGCCAGGAGACACGACAGCTAGTTGCTAGGATAGTACAAATAGCAGGACCTGGTTATAGGGAAGGGGAGGAGGTGAATGTCCGTGATTCCCAGGCGGGGTTGGCTTCACGGGCGTGTGACTGTCGTAGTCACACAGCCACCCCACCCCCACCCAGGAAGCCCCATGCTAGATTTGGGGCACACTCTGTCATTGTCTTTACATTAAAAGAAGGGCTCTACATTTGTGTCCTGCTAATCGTGCAGCCAGTCTTATTCCCAGATTTCTGTCGAGCTAAGGGTTGGGACACAGGGCCAATAAATGATACGAGAAACAAAAAGATATTTTGTGAAATGTGCAGTGGGTGGAAAGATGAGTTTCATTTTGCAACACATGAATTTCATAGGCCATCAGTGTAGGCTATGCAATGGCCTGTTAGAAAGTGGACATAAATTCTGAGCAAAGTACAAGCGAGAGCTATAGATTGGTGTGGGGACACCAAGATCAAGTCATGGAACTCCTGAATGTGGACAAGAGTGTGCAGAGGGACAAGAAGACAATCTTTTAGCACACTGATGTTTAAGGCATCAGGGAAGGGCAGGAGAAATAAATGGAAGAGGGGCAAAGTCCTGCAGGATAATTTTGGCATTGTGTCCTGGAAGCCAAAGAGAAAGGAGTCTCAAGCAGGGGTGAGATCATCTGAACCTTATGTTACAGAGATTCAAATAAGATCATAGGAGGAAAATGTCCTTTGCATTTGGCCATTAGAAAGTCAATGGTGATTATCAAGAACTGGGAAGTTGGAAAACATAGTGCAAAGAGGTGAAGCAGAAAGCAGAGAATGTGAGCGCAAACCGTGCTTTCCAGAACCTGAATTAGGAACTCAGGAGAGGAAGGGAGTAAAGTAGAGGGTGTGTAGCATAAGGGCAAGACCTGTTTTTATTTAAGATGGGAGGAAATCAAGCAGGTTTGTATGTGAGGGCATTGATTGCAGTAGATGAGAGAAGCAGGTACTTTTAGGGGAAAATACAAAAGAGGAATGTGGGAATGGAAGGAGACAGACTCATAGATGGTATGGTCAGAAAGCGAGGGATATACTCCCCCATACACACATGCACAGGCAAAAGTTTAAAAACCTCTAATTCTCTCAGTAGTGTTGAATTTGCTACTAAGAGAGGTGAGTAGGAGAGCAGGCAGGCTTGAAGGTGAAGGACCCCTTGCAAGGGGAGAGGATGGGGACCAGACAGACAGGTAGCTAGGAGGGCTCAGCCTCTGTGAGAGCAGAGGCCAGTCTTGAGTCAGAGCAGACAGATGCTGGCCATGTATATGGATGAAAACTTGTAATATGAAACTTTGGCCCAGGGTATTAAAAGCTCAATAAGGTGAAAAGAGATTTGGCTTTTACTATTTTTCTTTTTTTAATTAAATGATAGTTGTGCACATTAATGCAATCATGGGGTACAGTGTGGTGTTTTCATATACTATTTTCTTTAATTACGCTCTGAAGACTCTCCATATCAATGCTAGATCCTCACAACAGCATTGGCTTTCCCAGCCCAGACAGCACGGAGGACCCTAAGTATCAGGAGAGACAAAATCTCCCCGGTGGCAGGGCCAGTGCTGATTCAGTGAATAATTAATACCTCATCAAGACAGGAGGCTCCCACCTCCCTCGGTCCAGGGGACGTGTATAAACTGGTAAAGCAGCTTACTCTGTGGTCTAATGATTAAACTTCCCCGGGTCCTATTTCATTGCTGCTAAGTTAAAAACTGACCAGTTAGATTGGAAAGTAAGAAAGGTCTCCTGACAGAACTATGTTCCCCTGACTCCCAGCACATTTGCCCAGAGGACGACTAAAGAATCTCAGGCTGTGCCTCCGTCCATTGCTAAGAGCAGCAGAATTGGGCTAATTCAGAGAGGCTGGTGGGATCTGGTCACCAACCTCTTTTCCCTTCCCACCCCACAGATGGTGAGCCGTTATTTAACCGGCCAGGTCACACACTTGCTGTTAGAGACCCTTCATTAGAGGCTTTCTCCCCACCTCATTTGCATACAGTGGAGAATCGCTGAGATTGAGCTTTGTGGAGAACTGCGCCCCATGAGCGATCTCCAGCTTGGCGGCTGTGTCAACCCTTCCACGGTGAGGTGGAAGTGGGAGCCACTAACAATGGTGTCATTCGAGAAATTACCGAAGTAAAGCTGTCTTCTAGATTCAGGTAGGAAGTCGATTTAAAACAAAAAACACAAAACTATGTGTGTAATTCAATGCCATGACCACCCGGGTAGCAGGGGCCATAGGTAGGTCCTGAGTAAAAGTGAGCAAAGAATGCGAATGAACGGCGGTTTCCCTCCTTCGTAGGAAGACGCTGCACGTGTCGCGCCCACCCCAAGCTCCCTGATACTGCGGGCGCGGTTCACTTTCCGAAGAACAAACGCCACAGGTCGACCCTCTTTCTAAAGGGTTAATCCTCCTTCCCCGAGCGCTCGAAGCCGGAGTGCGTAGCCTTGAGCACCTTTCGGTGACTCACGTCTTACGAATGTAAATGCACGAGTCCGCGGTAGGTCCCGGCCAACCTCCCCCCCCCACCCCCAGCTCAGCGACCCGAACACCTACCGAGGCCAGCCCCAGCTCATCCCGCCCCCCGCGCCGACGGCCCCTCCGCGCGCGGCTCTCGGGACGCGCAGCCACTAGCGGACCCGCGGGCCCTCTAGGGCACCTGCAAGAGCCACGACCCAGCGGTGACCGCAGACGCGGCCTTAAAACAAAAGAGGCGCCCGGGGCGGTGGGACCTGGCCCTCGCCCCCCGGCAGCGAGTCGCCGCCGCCCGCCCCCTCGGCCCTGCGCTCCGTGTGCGCATGAGCAGAGGCGCCTCCCTCGGTTCCTCCCAAGGCTAAACTTTCTAATTCCCTTCTTTGGGCTCCGCGGCTGCCAGGAGCGCGGAGAGCGCTCGCTTGCCTCGCCGGGTGAGGGAACAAAGTGGCTGCGCGATTTTTTCCCCTTCCCAGCCCATCCCCCGCTTCCGTGGGAGCGACAGGAAATGAAAGGGCCCCTCTCCCCTCTCTGAACATTTGCCTTTTTTCTTTCTACCTCTCCAGAAAGGAAGACGGGAAGAAAGGGCAGGCGGTGCGCCGGGCGTCTTCTCCCCTTCCTCTGCTGTGTCCCCTTGGCTGCGGGGACCGGCCATGGGGCTGCTCCAGGTGTTCGCTTTCAGTTTCTTAGGTAATTCCGGGGAAACGGCGGGGGGGAGGGGGGTCAGACTGGGGCATGGGTGAAGAAAACCCCAAAGCCACTGGGAGCCCCACCTTCCAGGGGGCCTGGGGGATCCGGAGAGGGACTGGTTGGAAAGGACGCCCCTGAGATTAAACGCCACCACCCTTGCCTCGGCGGTGGCTGGAGACGGCGCACGCGGAGCGCCGCGGACCCACATCCCCCGGGCTCTGCGCCGAGAGCTCTTCCCGTGGCCGCCACTCGGGGCTATGCACCCTAGGCTGGTTCACGCTGGGTTTCCCCACTGCGGAGAGCAGGCTCCCTGCGATGGAGGGCTCCCTAAGAACCAATTTCCCCCGAAAGTGCCCGAGCCCAAGCGCAGGCTTCGTCCTGGCAACAGATTGGGAACATGTGGCTTTAATTAACCATTCCCATTTGTCTCCGGATGGCACCAGAAACAGCTGGAGCCGGCGCTTCCCTGGAATGGCGAAGCCACTCCAGAGCCGCAGGGACTGTCCACTGGCCCCCTTACTCGGGGAAACGTCATCTACAGAGAAGCGCCGGCGACCCTGGCGTGTACATGCACACGCTTTCCTCCCTGCGCACAGATTTCCACGAGCACCCTCGCACTCTGACACCGTGGATGCGCCGGCTGCCGCGTGCACGCGGGTTCCCACGCGCGTGGGTGTGCAGCGTTTGGGGGCCAGCCTCCCTGTGCCCGGCCCCGGGCGTGTCGTGCAGAAGGGGCCGATCTGCACATCCACCTTTTGTGAATGCAATTCCCGGGCAGATGAGGGTGGCGCGAGCGGTGGTGGGTTTCCCGGGAAGGATGCGCTCAGCTGCTGCGCGAACCTGATGACGAGTCTGAGACTCTCCGCGTCTCTCTCGTCCTTGTTCTCCCAGCTTCTCTTTCGATAATCTCTCCATTTTGTCTTTTCTGTGTATTCTCCTTTCTACGTCCCTGCCTCCGCTGTTTCTTTTGCTTGGGCCCCACCCCCACTCTATCGCCTGCCCTTTCCCGCAGCCCTGTGCGGAGCCGGAGTGCGCGCTCAAGAACCGGAGTTCAGCTATGGCTGCGCGGAAGGCAGCTGCTACCCAGCCACCGGCGACCTTCTCATAGGCAGAGCACAGAGACTTTCGGTGACCTCGACGTGTGGGCTGCACAAACCCGAGCCCTACTGTATCGTCAGCCACCTACAGGTGAGATTGGAGGGCTGAGTTCAGGCTCTGCTAGCGCCGCCTCCAGTCCAGACTGAAAGGGAGGCCCAGGGGACTCTGCATCCTGCCTGCAGTCCAGATAGGAAGCGCAGCAGCCGGGGAGTCCCGGATTAGGTTGGTAGCTTGCCCCATGTCAGTTTGCACAGTTGCATCCGCCAAACATTTCCTGCGGTCACCTCTGTCACCTCTGCCCGCATGGCCAGTGTGGAAAGGCAGGGATGCAGACAGACCTGGTCCCTGCCTTGGCCTGGGGTCTCTAAAAGTCCTCACTTACAAAATTCCTTCCTCTTTGGAAATGTGTATTCAAGGTGGTTTAGATGGTTTATCCTCTTCTCTACGAACTGAGCAGTGGTCTTGGGTTTTCCACAGCTTTCTCTTGGGTAAAGGATATTCTAGCACTGACAGACACCTCACAAGGAAGGTGATTCTAATCACAGAATGCACCCGTTTTCCTCTCCTCACTTGGTGCTGTACCCAAATATCTCCATTAGGTAATATCAGGATCAGATGTTTTCTTTTTCAAAATGCCCTGGTTGCCATGGGTACCCTGATAGAGGAAGACCAAAATGAAATTTCAGGGTATTACATGTTTCTAAAAGTGGACCCAGATTTTAGTTTTCAGAGGTCATGTTTATACACAGCCAGAACTAATTTTAAAAGAAGGTACAAAGTGTAAACTATCCAGAATCAAGATCCTCTTCCTTGATTTCTGAAAAGCAGGCTGCTATCTCTGGTCTTCAGTCTCACGTGCAGTGCAAGTTCCAGGCTAATCGCCTGGTGTGAGGTCAGTCCACCCACCTGTGTGACTGCCCTTCAGAAGTACACTGTAGTGTGTAGCACAGCAGACGCCTCAGGATGGAGTCCCTTTTACAAAGCAGAAAGTCTGTTCTGGAGACCTAATAAATTAAACTGAAGGAATGTGGTAAAGTGAATTCCACTCATGTGCTTCCAGGTTTATACAGAGATGTCTAGACTGCTTCCTCCTGATTAGAGGGGAGACTATAATTAAACTTTTTTTTTTAAGTTCTGGCAATTGTTCTCCAATACTAGTTTCCTTGACTACAAGTTAACGAAAGCAGTTGATATTAGCATTTAAATTTTGCCTAAAATATTGTGCTAACATTTACTTGAGAGGCCAGGACATCCTGTAAATGAATCACCATATTCTGAAATCAGCTTTCACCAAAATGAGAATAGGAATACTTGTCTGAAAAGCAACTGGAGCCAGACCCTCTGGTTGATACAATTAGGCATGAAATCGTGGAGTGTCTTTCATAGGTAACAGAGCCTAAACAAAGGACGGGACATGCTCTTTTTTTCACCCATTTAGTGGTATAAAAATGGAGGCAGGAAGCGTATTCTCTCCAGGTCCCAGTGCATCCTTAACTTTTGATCTCTGTATCTTTCTTAGTGCACCTTGCTAGTCTCCCAAATCATTTTGTGAAGAAGGTGGTAACTAGCTATATACGAATGTAAAAGGATAGTCACTTGATTTTTTCCTTAGTAGCAAGCAGCCTTGATCAAATGCCATTTCTAAGATATATACATGGTGGCCATTGCACATGAACTTTATGACCATCTTGTATATGGGTTTCTATATATTTAAGTCTTAGGATCATTTTCAGACTTAAAGATAATGTACCTTTCAAAAAATTTTGGTACAGAGCAGAGCTCCTTGTGGACAGAGCTCCTTGTGGAAAAGGGAAGTGTTAAACTGTGGTTTATGATTTGCCACGAAGGAGTGCACAGAATGTAGAGACCTCAGGAACTGCCTGGCGGCTGTGGCTCCCATTTTAGAAGAAAGAAAATGTGAGAAATTAAAAGCTTCTTTCTCTAAAACCTACCAGGGGTAGGGATCATGTGCCCGTCTAGGTCCTTACATGACACATTTCGACTGAACCCAAATATTACAGAACAAATTATTTTATTAAAAGAGGAGCAGCAGAGAAGGATGAAGCTTTTCTTGCTTCCTTTGGTGTTTAACAAAGAACAATCTAGAAATCAGAAGACTGCTGGTTCCCTACCCTAACTCTGTCTTCATTCTTGTTCATGTGCATATTGGGGTTCTTTGAATTGGCCCCAGGTTATAGTGGTCTCAACATGGCAGGACAGCCTGGTAACCCATTCTCCAGAAATAACCCGTGAGCCTACATGCCACCACATGGATTCACTGCATAGGCAGAGTAGAAACCAAGAAATCTTGTTCTGTAGTTCCCAAAGCATCTCTAAATGCTTCTGCCTAATACTTGGTTTCTGCCTTATTTAGGTTTCAGAAACACAAGCCAAAAGAATTGTATTTTTTCCTTTCATTTTCAGTTTGCTTGATGTCAGCAAAAATTCTCTAATTCCTCGTCTGCCTTTTAAACGTTAGAGTAAGCGTCTCTAGCTATTTATTGAGATGAAGGCTTAAGCCTAGAAATTTGATTTGATTACATCAATAGGTTGTGGAAACAATGCCTTCTTTTACTTTTGACCTTGCATTTGTAAGAAAGAAGGAAATTATTACCAGGTGTATTTTAGACTCAGTAAATTAAAAGTGGAAGGTAAGTCATTTAAGTGATTTTCACACATTTGTTTTTCCTGAAACTAGTCAGTTTGATTTTTATGTTGTGTAGGGTTTTTAAATGTAAACAAAAATGTTTGATGAAATTGCTTTCTAGACTCACGAAACTAACTTTATTTTCAGGAGGACAAAAAATGCTTCATATGTAATTCCCAAGATCCTTATCATGAGACCCTCAATCCTGACAGCCATCTCATTGAAAATGTGGTCACTACATTTGCTCCAAACCGCCTTAAGATTTGGTGGCAATCTGAAAATGGTATGTGGTTGGTATGGGAACCAGTTCCAGGAGTGTGACTGGGAACCTGGGTAGGGTTTACAGGCTCCTGGGCGTTTGTAATTACGATTGGCTTCTCTGTTCTGTAATTATGGCCTCTGACAGATTTACTGCCTGGAGCACTAACTGCTCCTAGTAAAATTTGATCCTGAAGCATGCACTTCCTATAAGAAAGCAGCCTTTCATGCTAAAGACTAAAGGAGCATTTCATTGTCCTCATCCAGAGGGGGAGTTTGGGGAGAATGTATGTGCTGGGGACAGTCTGGGAAGACCCAATACTAGCTTAGGCCTTTATTCCTCTACAAAACATAACATGTTTCATTTCAATCAACCCCAAAGGAAAGGGCAGAATCACAGCCCCTACCACCATCCTTCCATCCACAGAAAATCTCATAATAGTAATAATAGTACTGAATAAGCACCATGATGTAATTTTTCAAAGACTCTGTCAATGTGGATATGATCCCAAGTTAAACAGTCCTCCTAATGGTTGTGTGAATCCAACCCCTTTTTTTCCTGTGCCATTTGGGTTTTGATGTAATATATTCATCAAATATAATATTACTATTATTGTGAAAACTAAGCCCAAATGAATTTCATATTTGTTTCAAACCTGAATGCTGAAATTTGGGGAATAAAGGTAGTTAAAACTACCTTTGTTTTTAAAACAAGTCTATGAGAAAGGGCTCTCAAAGAAATGAATCTCAGCCTGGCCACAAAGAGTATGAACACTACTTGACCTTTTTTTCTGTGCCCTACACCTGGGGAGCCTCTGGATGTTTGCAGTCATTTATCCTTTTGTAAAGAGGACCTCCTTTAATAGACTTCCTTGTCAGGTGGGCACAGTGGCTCATGCCTATAATCCTAGCACCCTGCAAGCCTAAGGCAGGTGGATGGCTTGAGCTCAAAAGTTTGAGACCAGCCTGGGTAAGAGTGAGACCGGTTGCTACTAAAATTAGAAAAACTTGGGTGGCACCTGTGGCTCAAGGAGTAGGGCGCCGGCCCCGTATACCAGAGGTGGTGGGTTCAAACCTGACCCTGACCAAAAACTGCAAAAAAAAAAATAAAAAAAATAAAAAAACTAGCTGGCCATCCTGGCAGGTGCCTGTAATTCCAGCCACTCTGGATGCTGAGGCAAGAAGATTGCTTGAGCCCAAGAGACTGAGGTTGCTGTGAGCTATGAAGACACAATGGTGCTCTACCCAGGGTCCTCTACACAGGTTGACAGAATGAGATTCTGTTAAAAAAAAAAATTAATAGATTTCCTTGTCATTGACTCTTTTTTTTTTTTTTTTGAGACAGAGCCTCAGGCTATTCCCCTGGGTAGAGTGCTTTGGCATCACAGCTCACAGCAACCTCCAACTCCTGGGCTCAATCGAGTCTCCTGCCTCTGCCTCCCAAGTAGCTGGGACCACAGGTGCCTGCCACAACACCTGGTTATTTTTTGGTTGCAGCCATCGTTGTTGTTTGGCAGGCCTGGGCTGGATTCGAACCTGCCACCTTAGGTGGATGTGGCTGGCGCCTTAGCCATTTGAGCCACAGGCGCTGAGCGGTCATTGACTCTTAAATTGCAGATGTTTTCTAGAAGACCCTTGGTTTCTAGAGAGCATTGGTTGTTCACTGGGAATCCATTAGTGATACACTTGATTGAGATAGATCTTGAGAAAGCATGTATCACTTACAGCCACATTGGTCCTTGTAGGGGAATATATTGGTTTATAGTTCAGAGCAATCTCTGTAAATCTGTACTACATTCAAGAGGACTTCTGAAATAGCATAGAATTTATTACATGCAGGGACTTGAAGCATTTCCTGATTACCCGTGTTCTTCCAGTGAGATGGAGCGACAGAAGGATGCCTCAGCATTAGGATCAAGACTGTTCCTGTTTTGGTTGACTAGAGAGTGAACAGTTCTCCATGTGCCATAGTTTTTTGGGTTTTGTTTTTTTTTTTGAGACATTGAGACTTAAGTCTTACTCTATTATCCCAGGCTAGAGTTCCTGCCTGCTGTAGTGTCAGCCTAGCTTACAGCAACCCCAAACTCCTGGGTTCAAGCATTCTGCCTCAGCCGCCCAAGTAACTGGGACTACAAGTGCCTACCACAGGGCCTAGCTAATTTTTTCTACTTTGAGTAGAGATGGGGTCTCACTCTTGCTCAGGTTGGTCTCAAACCCCCTCCCAAAGCACTGGGATTACAGGCGTGAGCCACCATGCCTGGCCTATGTGCAATAGTTCTAAAGGAAGGTTTTTCTTAGTTAAGTCAAAAGTTAATCAGTTTCTACAGCTTTGAATTTGTGGGACAAAAAGAGTCTGAATGCCAGAAAGAAGAGATTTTTCACATAGAGGGGCTTGAGTTCTCTGTCACAGGGGATTAGATAAGATTAGACTGATGGAACTTAGTCTTTAGAAAGTCAGACTGATTGTTACTATAACCCTATCATCTCTGTCTAATAGTTCATAATTAAAAACATTCTTTATGAATGTGATTTCATCTATTTTCTGTGCGTTTTGCACGAGTTGTGTTTATATGTGGTGGTGCTAAATGATCAGTGTTCAGGCAGAGGAACAGGCTTGGAATGTGCAGCTGCTTTTAACTTACCCTTCAGGATAATATATTCCTGGGTCTGACAGAAATCAAATATACTATTCAAGAATGACCTTGTTTCTTTTCTCCATGATTTTTCTTCTATAAAAAAAAAAAAACACAAAAAAACAAGAACAAAGCAGTAGTGCTTTATCAGGTTATAGATCTAAATAGAACATGCCTTTGGTATATGCATTGCTGCATATTCTGTTGCAGGAATGGCATTAGTCTTGCTTTGTGCTTCCTGCTATTTCGTTATCTCTTAAATTTGAACAAATACTGTAGATTTTTAAAAGCCTGGAAGAGGAGAGATGTATAGTTGCTTAGCTAACATTTCAACTCAAAAATAAACGTCCATGGTCGTTCTGTACTAGGGTTCTTTTTAATACGTGAGATAAGGTTAGTTAGTATGATTATAATGTTTTTCTTTAACATTCCAACTAACTCATATCCGTTTGAGTGACCACTTTTCCCCCCCGAATTGACTGGGCAGTTTTCCAGCAGGAGAGTTTATTTCAAAAGCTCCTCCTGATTTCCTGAAAATACACCCGTCTGTGACATGATTCATTCTGACACATTCCTGTCTTCCTGCATTTAAGACTTCCTTTGCTCTAGGAGATGGACCCCAGAAGTGCTCTCAAACACAGGGAATGTGGAAAAGTGTCCTTTACCAAACAGACAGGCTGGAGCACTCTAGGGATTGGGAAGGAGGTGCTTTCCATCTCTGGAATTCCAGTGGCCTTTTTAGTGTGTAAAGTGGGACCGACTGACCCACAGGGCATGGTGCAAAGGCTCATTTGTTTGTTCAGGCTTTCCCCTGAAAGGGAAGATGTTAGTATTTATTCTGGGCCGGTTCGTTTATTTGACTGATTCTTTGTCTCTTCGGCATTGTTTTCCAATTGTGGAAATGCATCCAGAAGTTTCCCCATTGGGGATAGGATTTTCTAAGTTGGAGTATAACTAACATATGTGGTAGGCTCTTATTTATTTTCTTTGCTGCTGCATAGAGAAAAAGGAATATTTGTGTTTCTACGGGAGGAGGGTTGTGTCCCTGTGCATCAGACTGCAAGCTGACCCCCTCCTGTGCACAGGAAGTTCCTCTCCCCCTTCCCCCTTGGGGAGTCACTGGGCTTAGGGAGTTGGAAAGATGTTTCACTTCTTCCTAGGCAAAAGATGTCTTTCTTGACAGCACTTGAGGCATTCTGCCAGATGTCTTGTTCCAATGAGCAGATGCAGCATGTTGAACTTCAGAATGATTTGTGGAAAACTGAGGACTCATTCTGATTTGTGGTTTGCCACCTAAATAAGTACAAAGGATTATTGTCTTATCCTCAGCTTAAGGCAGAACGCAAAGACGATTTCTGAGGAACATAAAGATAGTTTTTTTTAAGAGACAGAGTCTCATTTTGTCGCCCTTAGTAGAGTACTGTGGGTGGCGTCACAGCTCACAGCAACCTCTAGCTCTTGGGCTTAAGTGATTCTCTTGCCTCAGCCTCCCGAGTAGCTGGGACCACGGGCGCCTGCCACAATGCCCAATTATTTTTTTGTTGCAGTTTTGCCTGGGCCAGGTTTGAACCCACTACCCTCGGTTTATGTGGCTGACACCCTACTCACTGAGCCATAGGCACTGCCCCGTAAAGATAATTTTTTTAAAAAATGGTCTCAACTATTCACAGATGTTCCTGTTTATCTTACTGTTTACTTTTTTATTTCTAAAAAAATCTATAGGCGTGGAAAATGTTACTATCCAACTGGATTTGGAAGCAGAATTCCACTTTACTCATCTCATAATGACTTTCAAGGTAAGAAATCCCTAATTTTCTCACGAATGACACGGGAGAGCACAGTGTGATTTACCCATTTCAAAGCATATGTCTGTTGTGAGTTGCCCTAAATGGGAACTTAAATATTGTTGCCATAACTTGGGCTAAGTTAAACTTGGGCATGAATTACTACATTTAACAAATACTCTATCTTCATGGCAATAGGTAGAGAAGAGCCTCTGTTCTCAGGTAATTCAACTGTAAACTTTTAATTGGTTATCTTTTTATTTCCCAAAGAGTGAGACAGTGTTGACTCTCTCCCAAACCACAATAAAACATCTGGTGAGCAAATCCCTGATCCCTTGTGTTTATGTTTTAATGCTGAGTTGGGTAACTGAAAAGGAAGCGTATTATCTTGGGTTTTCAGAGTTCTGCAGTATTTGTGGGAATGGTTTCACAGTTTCTTGAGTAATGTGGATGCCTTCTTCAATGTGGGTTTTCTCATTTTTTTCTTTTAGAGATGTAAAATGACTCCAGGACTAGGGAATGTCTCCGTACAAAGTCCCTTTGTTTCTTCTTAAGCAGCTGCCTGGAAATAACAGACTTCCCATGGCTTAAAGTACATGTTGGCGCACATAAAACCCATAATTTACTTATTTTCTCAGATTAAAATCACTTTTGAATAGTTTTCAGTTGGGTTGGGGGCCTTATCTGTACCCTCTCAGTTTAGGAAAAGGTGCCAGGGATAGATTTACCATGTGGACAGGTAACCATGAAAGTCTCACTTGTGTCTGCCACCAAAGCCTGGGAGGCCATGGGGCAAGGGTGGGTGTGGGGTCAGCATGTGACCAGGAGGGACACTGGGCCATGTGGTTCCCAGGCCTGAGCTATTTGTCCTAGGCCCAGGGGCAGGGTGGTGTACAATGGGCCTGCAACACCTGATATTGAGCAGGCTGGGAGGGCTTTCACTAAGTAACTTGGCAGTCATTCTTTGTCACCAGCCCCTGTCCTTCCACTGGTACATGTTGAACCTGGTGGTTAATTTGATACTCATCCACACGTGAGGATGTTTCCTTTACGTCATGTGACACCTAAAAATATGCAGAATCATCTGATTAATGTTCATGGTCCTCTTTTTGGCTTTGGAGAGGGCATCTGATCACATACATGCATAGTTTGAAGTTTGTTTATATCCAGAATTCTTTGGGGCACATAGTCTGCGGTTGAACACTCATTAAGTGAATGCAGTGGGCAAAGATCAGCTTCCTCATGTGAGTAAGAGCAGAAGGTCCAACAGAAGAGGCGGGGACTGTGCTGAGACCTAAAGAATGGTACAGGTTATCAGATGAGTTTCTGGAGGAAACTCATCCTTTAGGTCTGGCTCCTGTGAGAAAAGCAACATCTCTGGGCTTGGGTGGACTTGGATGTGAAACCCTGTAACCCTTTCTGGCAGTCATGGCCAGAGCTTTGGCTTTCCCATGTGAAAGGAAGTCAAACAGGAGGAGGAATAATCCTGCATCAGAGGACTGTGATGTGTCCCTCAGTTCTGGGCATAGGGATGATCTTGCTGCCCTGGTGTATAGTGGGAACTAATTTTTTTTTATTTTAACAGACAGAGTTTCACTTTGTTGCCCTTGGTAGAGTGCCATGGCATCACAGCTCATAGCAACCTCCAGTTCTCGGGCTTAGGCGATTCTCTTGCGTCAGCCTCCCAAGTAGCTAGGACTACAGGCGCCCGCCATGACACCCAGCTGTTTTTTTGTTGCAGTTTGGCTGTGGCCAGGTTTGAACCTGCCACCCTTGGTATATGGGGACGCCACCCTACTCACTGAACCATAGGCGCTATCCAGTGGAAACTAATTTTACAAATGCTGATTCTCGGCTTGTAGTAATTGAGCTACAGACATTTACTCATTTGAGTAAGTGAACAAAAGAATTCAACCATCTTCTGTTTTCAAGAAACTGTCCTACACTCTATGGGATATTTTAAAGATAGCATAGTGACTGTGCTCTGGGGGCTTCCAGTCTTCTCAGGGAGAAAGCTATCCTTGCAGACACCCTGTACCACATGACAGAATGTGCTAACTGCCACAGGAGAAGTTCAGACACTGTGTGCCAGCGTGAAGGAGGGAGAGATTAAGTTCAGCCTGGGACAAAGGAGAAGGCTTCCCAAGGAAAGGACTTGGAACTGTGCTTGACCTAGGCCAGAAAGGTTGAGCTGTATGTCAGATGTCAGTGGGAGGAGATGGAAGAAAACTCATCCAGGGTGGAGCAAACTGAGACAAAGGTTTGGTAGGGAACAGACTTGGTTCAACAAGTAGTATGCGGCTTGGAGCCTGTGGCTCAACCGGCTAAGGCACCAGCCACGTACACCTGAGCTGGCGGATTCAAATCCAGCCGTTTGGGCCCGCCAAACAACAATGACAGCTGCAACCAAAACACAGCTGGGCGTTGTGGCAGGCGCCTATATAGTCCCAGCTGCTTGGGAGGCAGAGGCAGGAGAATCGCTTGAGCCCAGGAACTGGAGGTTTCTGTGAGCTGTGATGCCACAGCACTCTACCCAGGGCAACAGCTTGAGGCTCCGTCTCAAAAAAAAAAAAAAACAAGTAGTATGTAGACGTGCCTCCAGTTTGGAGTAGTGAGGGGGTGAAAAGGGAAGTAAAAGCAGATTAGACTCAAAGACCCTGATTCCTTGCTGAGAAGTGTGAACTCTATAAGTGAGCTATTGACATGAATATGGGCCCTTCTTTCAGGAATTAGCCCAGGAGGAAAGGCAAAGGAAGGGAGGGGAGGCAAGAAGAGGGGGCAGATTGGGAGGCTCTTACTGAGGTCAGCATCCCTGGGGGGTGATGTTAATGGAACACTGGCTGTGAGTGCTGTGTTACTTGGAAACCTTTTTCAAGTTCATTGTATCCTTTTGCTCCATACTCCTGTACCCTCTGCTGCTCCTGCCTCTGAGAATTATTGTCAAGGGCAGTCACTTGCGTCCTTTAGAATCAAAGGTTGAACCATGAAGTGGTGGAAAGGCTAGAAGTGGAACAATGGAAGGAAAGGGCTGAATCAAAAATTACTTACAGTTCAAACTAAGTAACTGGGAAGATGGTGAGACCACAGACAGTAGTGAAATCAGGAGAGGACTGAGGTTGGGGACGATGACCAGCCCTTGTTTCTTCCTTGCCGGGTTGGCTGGGGAGATGGCTGATTGCTGAGTGGAGGTGGACTACCAAACACTCACCTCACATATATGCAGGTTATTTTTTTAAATAGCCAGATGATCTGGAGCTCCTAGCTCTTCTGTTCCTTAGACATCCGGAGGCAACTCTGCAGCAATGTGGAGAACGTTGATGACAAAGCAAAGAACATGGAGAAGTTTCTGTTCTTTAGGTGAAATGTATTGCTCTGGTTTCCAGCAGCTTCTTAACTCCACAGGAAAGTGGATGACTTGTCAGGGTCTTTTGGGACTTAGAAGTTTCCAGAGGGGTGGGAGAAAGAAGCACAGCCAGGACTGGCTTCATGCTTTTTCTCTCTGCTCTCTTGATGAGACTTGCTATTCTCAGGCATCCCTGGGTCCCGCGAGCCAGGACTCTGGGCTCATGGGGAGCTTGCCCCGCTTCTTGGCACACTTGGTTCAGTTACTCATTGAATTTTTTTCTCCCTTAATTTACAATTCTTAGTCTAACATTCTCTTGAGTTTAATAAGGTATTGTTTTCATGTATTCCAGGATAGGTGAAAAATAAGAAACCGAGCAGCTAGTGATGAGTAAGGCAGAGAATCTGTCCAAGTATAACCTTCTATTTTCTTACCCTTGACTTTTTTTTATCAGAGAAAAAAAGCCAGCGGGATTATTAGGGGAAGACAAAAGGAGGTCTTGGCATGTTTCTAGTTTTCACCATTAGCTCTCACCCAAATTTCTGTCAAGCATTGCTTTGAATTCAGAAGCGAGTGCTTCTATTTAGATTCTGTTTTCTAGGTCAGCTTAACTTTCCTTTCATCTCCGTCCATTGTTATCTTACTTCGACTTCCCCAAATGCTCTCCCTGTGCTTGCCAGTGTGGAAACCTTCTCCTGCTTGCCTGTTCTCGGTGCTCATTTGGCAGCATCTCTCATTTCCACTTGACCCTGTTCCCCACACCCTCCTAAGTCTCCATCCTCCCCTGGCTCGGGGGTTCTTTTTTCAGTTTCTTCTTTGACACCCATTTTGCAGTCTTCTACTGTGCTGTTAGCCAGTGAGGGAGGAAGGCAGGTTTGGTCTCATTCAGCATGGATTTCAGTCTAAGTTCTGCCTATGACTAGCACGTCAATTATTTCTGAGCCTCATTTTCCTCATCTATGAGACAAATGGGTTGCCAGGGTGTATTAGTTTCCCAGGCCTATGATAGCAAAGTGTCACAGACTGGGTGCTTAAACAACAGAAATCCGTTTCTTCCAGTTCCAGAGCCCGAGATCCAGGTGCCAGTGGGTTTTGTGGAAGCCGCTCTCCTTGGCTAGTGGACAGCTGTCTTCTCTCTGCGTCTTCACAGGCTCTTCCTTCTACACCTGTGTTATGTCCCGATCTCTTATTCTAATAAGGACACTAGTCATATCGAATTAAAGCCCACTCTCATGGCCTTGTTTTACCTGAATTACCTCTTTAAAGAACCAGTCTCCACATACAGTCACATTCCAAAGTAATGGACTTAGGTCTTTAATATGTGAATTTTGCAGAAACACAAATCCCCGCCGTAATAGAGGGTTCAGTGAAATAATGTACTTAGTGTTAATGGCTCCACTCTGTTTTCCTTCTCTGTCTAAATACATCTTCCTGGAAAACAGAGTTTGGTTCTCTGCATCTGGCCCTTTGCTTTTTTTTTTTTCTTTTGAGACATCACAAACCTGGAGATTTCAGATACTGTGTTTCTGTGTTGCCTCCCACCTTCATGGTTCAAGCTCCGTTCTTGCAGCTGAGGGCTGGACCACTGTTTCTGATTGTCACTGGTGTCTGCATGTGGACACCACACATGTGCCTAGCCCACAGCTAAATGCCTTCACTCCTCCATGTCTTTGTCCTGGGCCGCATCCACCCAGCTGCCCAAGTGCAGGCGCCTGTGTTCCTTTCTTGTACCTCGCTTTCCCCTGGAATCTGATCGATCACCAAGGGGAATTCAGTGTGTTCTACCATCACTAAATTTTCAGACAGTCAATTCCATCCATTTCTCTCTATCCATGTTATGTTTGTTGAGTTAAAGCCTTCATTTTTTTCTTGCACTTGGTTTCCCTGTATCTTGTATTGTTTATGTGCAGTAACTCTGCTCCAGAGTTATTTCTGTTCTTTTCTTTTTTTTTGAGACAGAGCCTCAAGCTGTACCCCTGGGTAGAGTGCTGTGGCATCACAGCTCACAGCAACCTCTAACTCCTGGGCTCAAATGAGTCTCCTGCCTCCACCTCCCAAGTAGCTGGGACCACAGGCACCCACCACAACACCTGGCTATTTTTTTTTGTTGCAGCCATCATTGTTGTTTGGCGGGCCTGGGCTGGATTCGAACCTGCCACCTTAGATGTATGTGGCTGGTGCCTTAGCCACTTGAGCCACAGGCACCGAGCCCAGAGTTATTTCTCTAACCTGCAATCTCATCACTTCATTCTGTCCACTTAAATTTTCTGAAGCTCCTTTTTGATTGCAAAAAGGTAAACACCTTCCTACTGTGTGCCAATTAACCCCTTCTGCCATGTGCAGACGCCTGAACCCCCCTCTGCCTGGAAGACACCTTGTTACTCACTGAGGATCCAGTTTGACGTCATCTCTGTGAAATACCTTCTACCTCTTTTTTTCTTGGTTGTAAGATATGCATAACATAAAATCTACCATTTAAGCATTTTTAAGTGTACAATTCAGTGGTGTTAGGTTTATTCACAATGTTCGGCAACCATTATCACTATTTCTAGAACTTTTCATCACCCTAAACAAATTCTATAGCCCTTAAGCAGTAACTCCCCATTTCCCTCTGCCCAGCCCCCAGTCACGTCTACTGTACTTTCTGTCTCTATCTACTTAGCTATTTTAGGTAGTTCATATAAGTGGAATCATACAATGCCTATCTTGGGGCAGGGAGCTAAGGCAGAAGGATCACTTGAGCCCTCAAGTTTAAGGCTGTAGTGAGCTGTGATCATTCCATTGCACTCCTGGCTTAGCAACAGAAGACCCCATCTCTAAAAATAAAAAAATTTGTCTTTTGGTGTGACTTATTTTACTTAGCATAATCAGGGTTCATCCATGTTGTAGCATATATGAGTGTTTCTTTATTCCTTTTTACAGCTGAATAATAATTTATTGCACAGTCACAGTTTGTTTATCTATTCGTAGTTGATGGGCACTGGGGTTCTTTCCTTCTTTTGGCTATTGCAATAGTGCTTCTGTGAGTATTCATGTCAAGGGTCTATTCGAGGTCCTAAATTCAGTTATTTTGGGTATAACCTAGCCGTGGAGTTGCTGGATTCTCATTTCCTTAGTAATTATCCCTTCCTCTTCTTGTCCCAAAGTACACTGCTCTGCTTTACACCCCTGTCTGTACTCCCTGGACTGTACGTCATTTACATGTCTCTACAGATGGCTTATAGGTGCAGGCTGGTACTGAGTAGGTCGTCATTACACAGATCTATTGAATACTAAATGGACAAATGAAAGAACAAGCACTCAGACTGGTCAGTCCTTTGTGGGCTGGGGACTAAGTATAACCAAGTGTGTTTGCTATTAAGGCCTGTTTGTAATCAGCTTCTAAAGAAAAACAGTTTAATAATCTAGTAGGGTGGGGAAAAGTGAAAAATTTAGAGACTAGATACTTTCCTTGCAAGAAGAGGCTCCATGGAATAGTCTGACATACTTGAAATATCACCATTCTGAAATTCCAACCACATGCAGACAAGGTTTGTGGCCCACAGCTGAGTGGCATTTTCACCTGAGGTTTTAAAAAAGGCAGATTGCCAATAAGAAACATCAAATGAGACCTTTGTTCTCTGCCTTTAGACATTCCGTCCAGCTGCGATGCTGATAGAACGATCGTCCGACTTTGGGAAAACCTGGGGCGTGTACAGATACTTTGCCTATGACTGCGAGAGCTCGTTTCCCGGCATTTCAACTGGCCCCATGAAAAAAGTTGATGATATAATTTGTGATTCTCGATATTCTGACATTGAACCCTCAACTGAAGGAGAGGTTTGTTCACTTGTTTCATTTTCTACTTGCAGATCTGCTTTTGGATCATTGCAAAAATACCAATTACTCTTTTATCCATTTTTTAGGTGATATTTCGTGCTTTAGATCCTGCCTTCAAAATAGAAGATCCTTATAGCCCAAGGATACAGAGTAAGCTTATTTTCAAGTAAAAGCTTTGATGGGAAACAGCAGTCACAGGATAAGTTTTACCCAGAGTGGTTTAGCACTGCTACTCAAATTTAACGTTCAAGGCTGAATTCACCATTGTCATTGTCCTCTTCCCTCTGTGGTATCTGACCAGGGGGTCTTAGAACTGGCAGTAATAAGAGGCTGATGGGGTACATGTTTTGATAACAGTAAAAAATTTATATAGTTAAGTACTCAATTATGTTAATCATAGTGTCTTATTTATTTTCTTGCTGACTATGTTACAGTATAGATTAAGCTATCAGAACAAAGTCTTCCAAAAAATAGAGTTGCTTGACTAAGATACACATTTTCCATTATGAAATCAACAAGAGGGATTTCCAGAGAAAAAAATGTAGCTCAGTTGCCATACCTAGGCTTACCAAGTAAAATACAGGGTGATGCCCAGTTAAATTTGAATTTTAAGTAAATAATGAATTTCCATACAATATTTGTGGTTGATATAATTATGACCTCTAAACCACTCTGATATTTGGGACATACTTATACTGAAAAATAGTTACCTGCAATTTCCACTTAACTGAATGTCCTTTATATGTATGTACTAAATCTGGTAACCCTAGGGTTAAGGCCACTCATGTTCCTAGGTTCATCCACATTAGCCCACCACCGCCGTATTCTCATCCCCCCAGTGGGGGAGGAGGAAGTAGTGGGCGCTAGAATTCCGTCTAAAGATGAGATTGTACTCATCACTTCCGCTCGCTCCCCATTGGCCAAAATTAGTCACACGGCTGTACTGCAAAAGACACTAGGAAAGATTCTCTAGCTGGTGGCCACGTGCTCTGTAGAACTCTGGGCTGAAGTGTTCCCTGTCAGAAGAAGAAAGAGAATACTGAGGGAAATCCGAAGTCTTGCATGGTAAGTATACTCAAGAAGGCGAGGGCTCTATGTCCTTCAATAGATGAGTGAAGTGAGGCTCAGAGTTGGGCTGCGTCACTATATCAAGTGATACGTGGCTGTTAAGTCAGATTGGCATCCGTGTGTTATGATGCTCAGCTTAGAGCCCTTTATCATGGTCAACAACTATTCTCATCATTAGACAATTACATGTTGCTCTTCTTGGGAGGTAGAATGTACAGTAATTTAAAAGATGGACTCTAGAGTCAGATTGAGCTGGATGTAGATCCCAGTTCTATCCTACTGTAGCCATGTGACCTGGGCAAGTAATTTACTTAAAACTTTTTTTTTTTTTGCCTCTTTTTTCATCTGTAAACACAGATAGTAATATTGACCTTAGAGTTGTTATGGAGGTTGTTGTGGATGTGTGTAAATGGGCGACCAAAATGCCTGTCACAGAGAAAGCGTTCAGTAAACTGAAGATGCCGCTACTATTGTTGCTGTAGCCATTGGCCATGGTTTGGGTCTTGGCGTAGTACTGGTCCCGAATGTCAGAGTGAGACTAACTCCTCGGCTACTAAGGTGCAGTCGGTGGAGTAGAGGCAGGGCTGATTTTCACTGATCTTCCCTAGCTGCGTAGGGCCCTATTTTTAACCAAGGCCCATTGGAACTTCCAAGCTTGAAGCAGGGAAGAACAGAATGGCAGAAGTCCAGGGAAGGTGGCCAGAAAAGTGCTTCTTCCCCAATTAAATTAATTTTACTTGTCGCCCAGGCTGTCTCTGGTCCATAACTTATTCATTCTATTGTAAAACAAATATTCAATGGCATGTCCGGCTCTGTGTCAATTTCCGAGTAAGCTGTGAGGCCTTCCCTCTGTGTCTCAAAATCCAGTTGTGCAAAATGTGTGCCTGGGCTCCAAGACAAACACCCCGGAGTCCCTAAATGGACTCACCATCTGCTCCCCTATTAGTGAAATTTGTGGGACTTAGGGAATGTGTTCCCCTTCTGATTTTAACTCTCTTTTGTTGCTAACATGGCTTCTGTGTTATGGAAGCACCGCGTTAGCTGATGCTGCTTTTGATTTGCTCTGTAATCAAAGAAGCACTATCTCTTCATTTGTCCTTAAGTTGAAACTCTGAGACTCACTTCAGAAGTGATTTGCCTCTGAGGACAAGGCAAAGACGAAGCTCAGTGGCTGTTAAATATGGCAAGAAAGAGTGGGCAGAGCCTATTAGCTCTACTTAGGGCTTCCACAAAGATCAGGTCAAGGGTTTCTAAATACTCCAGCTGCTCTTCAGGTTTGTTGTTTGGCCTCTCGTCAATAGGCGCTTGTGCTCATTCTGTGCGGGAGGATTTGTGCAGGAGGCGATGTTGGCATGCGTGACTGCCATTCAGCTAAGTAGTACCACAGTTCCTCTGTTGAGGCTTCGATTTTACAAAGAACCTAAGTATAACGCACGGACTTTCCCTTTCCACCCACAGCCATTTCTGTTGCTTCATTGTAAGGTTTGCATATGTCATGAATATTTCAAATTGTATTGGGGCTTTGAAAGTATCAGATGCACTGGGCCACTCTCCTATTGTCTTGTGCTGTAAGTTATGAGGATGCATCAGTATAAATGAAAATAAAGCATAAAGAACAGTTTTAGGCTACAGAGCTTGACAGCCCAGATGGACTAGTCAATCTCTTGGGATGTAGTTTAGCAGAACAACTTAGTAACTAATGAAAACCCTGGTGGAGAAGGTTGAATTCCTCTTGGTTTATCCAGTTACTGAAGAATGTCATTGATAGCCCAGCTTCTATAATAAGTGTTAAGTCTACAGACCTAAGAAGGAGAAGGAAAGAAAGTGATTTACAAGTAAATTGTATTTAGGAAAAAATAATTTGTCCCAGTACCCTAGTACTTAGGCCCTTTGGCCTCATGTAATTGTCCTATTGATAAGTGTGGAAATGTTTGGTTAAAAAAAAGCAGTAGACCAAAATGTTGCTTTTAAAAACTTGAGATAGTCTTTCCTTGGGTTCTGGTTATGCTATAGTGTTAAATCTGTTTTGGTCACGTGGGAGGCATTAAGTGGTGGGAAATTTCAGATAGTATTTTCCCTTCCAGAAATAGACACAAATATGTTCCTGTCTTAACAATGAGAATTTAAGTGCCTTAGTAAATCTTTTCCCACCTGAATAGAATTGTCTGATTTTGAGACCAACACTAAGTGCTGTGGAAACCAGATGGTATTACAATATTTTATATTACCGTGTGCCAGTGGGTTCTGGCAATCAAGCAACTGCATTCTCACAATTTCTTCATTTTTACACTGCTTTCTGAAATGTTGGACTGCGAACAGATCCATCACAGAAATAAGACATTTGTATTAAACTGACGAGAATGTGGTAACCCTTCTTCCAGGCACTGTCGTATTACATTAGGCTTTCTTAGTAGAGTCATCTAGATCAGACGGCGTGGGAGAGGGACTTGACTTAAGCTATTTTTATTTGTCATACCTTTCTCTAAAGAGAAATGATGTAAAAAGAAAAAAGTAAATTATTGCTTGTGTTTGATCAGACTTTTCATCTTTTTGGTGACCTTCCTAGATCTATTAAAAATCACCAACTTGAGGATCAAGTTTGTAAAACTACATACTTTGGGAGATAACCTTTTGGATTCCAGAATGGAAATCAGAGAAAAGTACTATTATGCAGTTTACGATATGGTGGTTCGAGGAAACTGTTTCTGCTATGGCCATGCCAGCGAATGTGCCCCCGTGGATGGAGTCAGTGAAGAAGTGGAAGGAATGGTAAGCCAGTCTTTTATGTGGTTTTCTCCTTTTATACAGGTGATTCTACTTGAAGCTGGTCTTCCTTTAAGCCCTTCCCATTTTCCGAGAGATAGTAGTTTTCCAGATTTAACATTCATCCTTTGCACTGTGTTGGTGGTTGATTGCTGACTTTTTCTTTGAAGAGTTTGTTGGACTGTGAGAATGTACAGACTGCTCATTCCACAGACAATGGATTAATTTTTGGAATTTGTGACTGCAGGCTATTGCTAAAGTAGATATTTTAATCAGCAAGGATTAAAAAGTTGTCTAAGTAACAATTGAGTCTGCCTTTTCATTAGGGAAGATTAAAAACCATAAACATTCCTTATTATGCTAATGGTCGAAATTATCTCAGCCCACAGAAACTGAGAAAACCCTGACCCATGGGATGTTTTAGGGGTCAAAATGGAGTTTGTTTCTATCTTTTCCTTCTAATTTCATTCTTTTCCACTTTGAGGCCATGTTTGCAAATTATATATGTTTTAGAATTTGGGATTTGGGTGATTTGCCAGATAAGAGAGGTTAACATATTCTACCAATTTCTAGCAGACCTCTTACAGACCCAGAGGATTTTAAAGCCACGTAGGACTTGCAGAGATCTCCTAAAACAACTATCCTTGGTGGAAGAAACCAAGGATTAAGTAATTTGCTAATGAGCCTAAGTAAGTGAACAGCAGGTGGGAATTCAAATCTCTGGGTTCCTTCCCCAAGCTGTGGGCCCCCCTTCTTGATGAAGGGTGTACCTCACTTTCTATTGCCTTTCCAAGGATTGTTAGTCCTTGTCAAAGAAAGTGTAGGACTGCGTGTCTTCAGCTCTTCTAAAACTAAGGCCTTCACTCCAGTTAAAACTTTCACTGCATAATAAACAAAGTTGAATTTTTAGCAGAGCCCATAGGGAGATGAGTGTTTCTTTAAATCTTACTGGTAAATCTTCCAAGGAGTGCTAGGTAGATTGTATTTCATTTAGCATGTAACAAATCTGCTGTGTAGCTAAAGTCTTGTCATTGTCATGGGTCTCACAGTACTTTCAGTTTGTTCCCATACGAGCTTGTGGTGTGTGTTTGGAACCGGGTATCAGTTTATGTAAAACCACCAGGTACAGAGATGGTGTCAGTCTTATGCTGACTGTACTTCTGTGAGGCTGGGTCCAGGATGGACCTGTCTGTCCCATTCCTGGAATTCCATTCCATAGAAACTAGCCCATGTGTATACACGTTTGGACTGGAAAACTGTAATTTATTCAGCATTTATATGCCCCAGGGGTCTTCTGTGTGCCTAAGAGTGACAAGGCAAAATAGTGCCATCACGGGCCCGTCATCAAAGAAATTAATTTGTATCTTTTTCTGAGATTTTTTAAAATTTCCTTGCTTAGTAGGAGAAAAATCAGTGTGGTAAATGGTTACCTTTTAAAGTTTTATTCCCATGGAAAAAATGTATAAGTGCTATGCCTGAAGTAAAAAACAAAATAAGATAAACAAACAAAAACCTTTTAAGAGAAGCGGTTTTCTGGGCTAGTGGTAAAATTTGCAGCATTATGAGTTGGTTTTCAGGTTAAGTCCATGCATTTACGTAGTGTTTCTGCATTATAACTTTTGTACTTTTCTATTACAGTAGACTTTTTTTTAAAAACTCTTTTTCTTAAGTAACTAATTTTGTTCATCTGGATTCTTTTCTTTTTGAGACAGAGTCTCTGTTGCCCAAGCTAGAGTGCGTTGGTGCCCTCATAGCTTCTTACTGCAGCCTAGAACTTCTGGGCTCAAGCGGTTACTTCCACCACCTCAGCCTCCCAAGTAGTTAGGACTACAGACATGGGCCACCACACCCAGCTGATTATTTTTTTTTTGGAGACAGAGTCTCACTTCGTCAGTCTTGGTAGAGTGCCATGGCATTGTAGCTCACAGCAACCTTAAACTCTTGGGCTCATGTGAATCTCTTGCCTCAGCCTCCCAAGTAGCTGAGACTACAGGCACCCACCACAATACCCAGCTATTTGTAGAGACAGACTCTTGCTCAGGCTGGTCTTGAACTCCTGAGTTCAAGTGATCCACCTACCTTGGCCTCCCAGAGTGTTAGAATTACAGGTGTGAGCCACTGTGCCCAGCCTATACACCCAGCTAATTAAAAAAAAAATTTTTTTTTTTTTTTGGTTGCAGTTTTTGGCCGGGGCTGGGTTTGAACCTGCCACCTCTGGTATATGGGGCCAGTGCCCCACTCCTTGAGCCACAGGTGTTGCCCTAAAAAAAAATTGTTTTCAGAGATGGGGATCTTGCTATGTTGCCCAGGCTGGTCTTGAACTCCTGGCTTGAAGTTATCCTCTCTCCTTGGTCTCTCAAAGTGCTAGGACTACAGATGTGAGCCACCATGCCCAGCCCTGGGTTCTTCTCATAGCCACTCAATGAAATATTTATTGCACATCCCTTATATAATAGAAAGTATTCTAGAGTTGGGCCAAGAGCAATCAACAACATAGAATGCCCTGGAGGGAGGGAGACGATAACAGCAAACAAAGGACCCCTCTCTGTGGTGAGTTAGAAATCAGTATGAAAAAGGGTTTTATATTTTCAATTGACTGTGGAGAAAAACTGGCCATTCGTGTGTCTCTTACTTTGCTCTTTCCTGCTTTTATGACTTTCAAGGTACATGGACATTGCATGTGCAGGCATAATACCAAGGGCTTAAACTGTGAACTGTGCATGGATTTCTACCATGATTTACCCTGGAGACCTGCTGAAGGTCGAAATAGCAACGCCTGTAAAAGTAAGTCTCTTTCAAAGGGATGTCTTGAATCACTTAGGACTCCAGTATCCATTTTCTGATTAGAGGTACTGTAATACTATGTTATTTTCCAGAGGAAAGAAAAGTTACTCATATTACCTCTTTCCCAACTTCTCCCTGGTACTTATAGGAGACCAATATCATCTGTTCAATTAAATTAATAAACTAATATCTCCTGCGCAGCACCTGTGTGTCTGGCACTGACCTATGTAGTTTGGCCATGATAGTAAAAGCCTAAGATGTTATCACTGACCTTGTACTTGTTTTGAAGACAAGATGACTGTGACAGAAAATGGAGGAAGCATATGGTGTGGTAGTTCCTTAAGGTCTGAGATATGGAGGAGAGTTTTCGGCCTTGTTTCTATGCCAGCCCAGCTGCAGCCTCTGGCACACCTCCATCCAACTCTGTCCCAGGGGTGTTCTTCGGGCAGAGATGTGGTCTAAAACACCAGCACCCCTCCCCGCTCCACACACAGTGATCCTGGCCTGCATCCCCATCCTCTCCTTCACAAATGTGCCTGCCTCTGCCCCACTGAGAAGGATTGTTCTAGAGGTTCAGAAACCAGTGAGAGCTGGAATGGGCAAGGCTTTGTTAGTAAGTAGAACACAGCTGACCCTGAGTGAATACTTAACAGTTGCTTAGGTCAGAAAAAAAGAGGGAGGGAGGGAATTCAGATAAAGAGCAGAACAGGAAGTGTAAGGCTACAAGGATATTCCTGAGACCACCGCACACTCTCTGGCAGGGAAGTATTTCTGAGGTTTAATTCAGCCAGTGTATTGAGAGCAGTATTTGCTGGGCACAGAGGACCTGTCAGTGCCCAGTCCCTCTCTGCACAGTGCTCTGTTGCCATGGGGAGACAGACAAGGTGGGAAGGCTAGAGTGTGGAGCCCTCGGAGGGCCAGGCTGAGTCAGCTGCGTGGTGAGAAGACAAGAGGAACTGGTGTGGATTGTGGAGCCTGAGAGTGAGATGCGCAACGCTGGGTTGCACCAAGATGACTCTGCCAAATGGGCTGGTGGAGGGAAGTTCTGCCTCCAAGGAGTCCAGCTAGATGGCTGCGAAATAGACCTGAATCCTTACTGCAGACCCTGTCCTGGTGTGGATAGAGAGGAGGAGTCAGTCCATCATGCCATGTTCCTCGGGGCAGGGAGCCCAAATAGGCTTTCCTAGGAACTTCTCTCCCAAAGGTACTTCGGCTCAGTGTCCTTCCATCCTGTCCCATGACTGGGACCTGAAAGCATCCTTGATGGAATGGCAGTCTTCCCTCTATGATAAAACTTCTGAGAGGACTTCCCCCTGAGGTTTTCCATTCTTGATAGCCCATTCTCTTTCAAAGAGGGCAGATAACTGTATCCATTTCATAAAGATCACATCGTTGTTTCCAGCCTGCTTTAGGTGGATGTGTACTTTTTCAGCAGGAATGCCTTCACATTGACTGCCATTTTGCCTGAACTTAGTCCCTGATTTCCTAAATGAGCTTCCTTCCTGCCACTCCCATCCTCCATTGGTCCATAGATTTACAAGGCTTTTCTTGACATTGGTCTTGTCTTGCAGAGTGTAACTGCAATGAACATTCCAGCTCATGCCACTTCGACATGGCCGTCTACCTGGCCACTGGGAACGTCAGCGGGGGCGTGTGTGATGACTGTCAGCACAACACCATGGGGCGCAGCTGTGAGCTGTGCAAACCGTTTTACTACCAGCACCCAGAGAGGGACATCCGAGATCCTAATGTCTGTGAACGTATGTCACCCTGTGGAACCTGCTCAAAGTTGCCTTTCGTGTTGAATAGTTTGTAGTAAAACCCTTCCCTGAGAGCTCAGAGTATGAGGAGCAGAACCAGCACTGTTTTTTGTTTTTGTTTTTTTAATTAAATCATTGCTGTGTACATTAATGCAGTCACAGGGTACACTGTGCTGGTTTTATATACAATTTGAAATGTTTTCATCAAATTGGTTAACATAGCCTTTATGGCATCTATCTTAGTTATTGTGTTAAGACATTTATATTCTACATTTAGTAAGTTTCACATGTACCCTTGTAAGATGCACTGTAGGTGTGGTCCCAAGCACTGGGGTTTTAATTGCCATCTGAGACTCTGGGAGAGGAATCTGCTTGGTAGTCAAGCCACCTTTAGTCTATTTTTGTAAGATTCAGAGGGATGAAGGGAACATATGTATTTATGCAAAGATACATTGGTTTTCCTGCTGCTTTTCCTTTTTCTTAGAATGCACATGTGACCCGGCTGGTTCTCAGAATGAGGGAATTTGTGATAGTTATACTGATTTTTCTGCCGGTCTCATTGCTGGGCAGTGTCGGTGTAAGTTATACGTGGAAGGAGAACATTGTGATTTGTGCAAAGAAGGCTTCTATGGCTTAAGTGCTGAGGATCCGTTTGGTTGTAAATGTAAGTCTGTTGGCTAAAAAGCTTGGGAGTTCTGCTGTGGGCATAAATCTTACCTTCCTTTGTGATTCTAAAGCCACACCACTACTTTGGACTTACTTGGGTTTTGTTTCTTTATTTTGTCTTTAATAAAGCTTGTGCTTGTAATCCTCTGGGAACAATTCCTGGTGGAAATCCTTGTGATTCTGAGACAGGACATTGCTACTGCAAGCGTCTGGTGATGGGACAACATTGTGACCAGTGTCTGGTAGGTAAATCTTCATTATGTGGGATGGATAGTTTGAGTGTGAACTTTTATTTTTTTTCTTTTTTAGAGAAGAGGTCTTGCTGTGTCACCCAGGCTGGAGTGCAGAGGAGTGATCACAGCTCACTGTAGTTGGGAACATCTGGCCTCAAATGACCCTCCTGCCTGAACCTCCCATGCAGCTGGAACTATAAGGATGTGCTCCTATAGCTGTCGAATTTTAATTTTTTTGTAGAGATGGGGTCTTGATAAGTTGTTCAGGCTGGCCTCAAAACACTCCTCCTGAGGCCTCCCTCCCAAAGTGCTAGGATTACTGGCATGAGCCACAGCACCAAGCCTGAGGGTGACATTTTTTAAAGGAGAAATTTTTTTACTGTTACAGATTTTACCATCACCTTTATGTGTAAATGATGAAAGACCCGAGTAGACAATTCACAAAATAGCAATTACTAATGAAAAATTCCACAAGATGTTCACCATCATTGTAAAATAAGAGACCAGCCTGAGCAAGAGTGAGACCCCATCTCTACTAAAAATGGAAAAACTGAAGCAAGAGGATTGCTTGAGCCCAAGAGTTTGAGGTTGCTGTGAGTTATGATGCCATACCGGTCTACTCAGGGTGCCAGATTGAGACTGCTCCCCCCTACAAAAAAAGCCAAACCAAAAAACCTGGAAAATGAAACCACATTGAAGTACACTTTTATAGACAAAATTAACAAAAACTTTTAAAAATGGGAATTCTTAGTATTAGTGAGGATATAATGAGGTGCTGGTGGAAATGCAAATTGGTTTATACTTTGTGAATAGCACCTCGAAGATCCGTATCAGTAACCTGTCGGAATCTGCGTACCCTTTGACCTAGTAATCCCACTTCTGGGAATCTATCCTAACGAAGTAATCAGATAACTAGACAAAGATGCATACACCACAAGGCTCATTGCATCTGTTATAATCGTAGCAAAAGACTTGGAAGCGACAGAGGGAAAACACTTAAGTAAATTTGGGGCTTCCAGACTATGAGATCTTTAGTTGCCATTGAAAATGACCATAACATGAAGAAATGCTCGTGCTATTATTGGAAAAAAATAGGGTGTGAATAGCGTTTTGATTACATAGGAAAAAAGCCATCAAGAAAAACATGTACAGGGAAATATACCAAACACTTCACTGTAATGGTGTTAAGTAGAATAATTGTGGGAGTAGTTAAAAAAATTCTGCGTCTTTTGTAGCATTCCTGTGTTGCTTTTATATTAATCATTCGGGGAGCTTTATGGCCGTTAAATCTATATGTTTATATATACATGGTGGACATAAAGTTCGTGCGCAATTTAAAACTAAGTTAAAACTAAATTGTGCACGAACTTTATGTCCACCCTGTATAATCCTGATAGATCCTTAAAGTAGACTTCTGGAAGCCTGATTTAAGTTGGTGAACCTGTTTTTATCTGTTCACTTATAAGGTGCAAAGGGCTGTTTTTCCCTATATAGATGCTGCCTCATTTCTTTTTATTTCCATCTCTGCCGCTCCCAAGACCGGGTGATATCCTTCCCTTTCTGTTGTGAGAATAGCCCTCGCTGTAAGCTGTGTCTCCAAATTCCACACTGGGATTTATGACAGACTGAGCTGAAGGAAAATGCAAAGACCTGCCAAGTATCTGCCACAACGTTCCTGCTGTCGCAGTAATGCTAATGAAGAAAATGGGTGTTTGTACTGCTCGCTCACATTAATTGTTTGATGAAGGTTGTCGGTCAGGCAGAGACGTCAGTCTGTGGTCTGGCGTTATCAGGAGATGTTGTGTAATCCTCTGATGCCACTGAGTGACAGCTTAGCTTTCTTTATTTCAGGAATTCTCCTTCCTTTAGTCGGCTTTCTGCTTTCACAGTGAAAGTGAGCATTTGGTGCAACAACCACAACACGCCTTAACTTGTTCCTTGCTGCGTCTATTGTGTAATTACAGGAACCCTCCTTTAGGTGTTTAATCTTTTGTTCTGCAGCCAGAGTACTGGGGCTTAAGCAACGATTTGGATGGATGTCGACCTTGTGACTGTGACCTTGGGGGAGCACTGAACAATAGGTGAGTGGAGCTTCACTTAGATTCTTGGTCTCAGTCACCAAGGAAGGTCATGACTTCTGACAAAAGGATGACATTCTTTCGTCTCTTATGATAGGTAATATGCAAACACTGAAAGTTTGTAGATATCTCTGTAGACTAGGTTCCCGGTGATGGACCTGCCAAGTCAAAATACATGAATAATTTAAGTTTAATAGAGAATGTCAGATTGTTCCAGACAAATTGAGCCAGTTTATTTTCCTACCAGTTACCTGGGTACCTTTCCCCCAGCCCCGCAGCACTGACTTTTCACCAGTCAAAAAAGATGCAAAAGGGCTCACATTTTGATTTGTGTAGAAAATCTTTCTTCTTTTTTATTTACTTATTTTTTGGCAACTTTCAAGTCCATTAATGACAATGCTGGATAACAATGTTTAGTTACTTAAATGTGTTTGAACAGAAGAAACTTGAAGCTCTACCAGAAATGATCACACACATTTGTGGGAGTTGAATTAACTATCTTTGCGTCAAAGGGAATTTTGGTCTGTTCCTGGATCAGACTCAGAACATCTGGTAAAGATAGTGTAAGTGACTGCTGAGAGAACAGACAGCTGTTTCCCTGTGGCCCTGAATCTTCCCAGAGAGAACACGCAGAATTCATTGAGCAACCTTCATGTACTCAAAAACTGACTCTCTTACAAGATTATTTCCCAACACCATACTCGTCTGCTGGGAAGGAATGAGAGTTTGAGCGGCAAGGGCATGCTCTGTCCTCTTTGTTTGGGTTTGTTCTGTTCCAGTTTGTGCAGTGGATTCATTCCAGCATGCAGCCTCTGAAACTCCAACGTGAGTTTCTGTTCTTAGAAAACCTCCAGAGAGAGGGAAGCTAGGGCAGTTCCATAAAGGCAGGGGAGAAAGGCAAATTGTGGTCTGCTTAAGGCGCTTTCCTGATTCTCCTTTGTGACTCCCAGCACACATGCTGAATCCTTTAGTAACTGATTCCTCAGTTCAAAGCTGTCATCACTCCTAAGGTCCTGGATGAGATGAAAGTTGCATATGTAATTCTACAAATTATGTCCTAAACTCAGGAATGTCCTACGTTCATTTACCCTATGTGATTTCTGTTCTCCTCTGCCTGCCTCTTCTCCACACACTTCCTGCCTTGTCTCCACCCTCACACAGACCCTGGCCTGTGCTCAAATCTCTCCTCCAAAAATTTGTAACAACCAGAGTGTGTTCATTGGAAGAGTGTGTGAAGCCAAATTTTCTAGTAAAGATTTTGAAGTAGGTAATCATCTGGTATTTCTAGCATGATTGATGAGATGCCTTGTCTTTGGGAATCATTGAAGAGGGTGAAAAAGAAACTACAAAAGATGCCTCCTGTGACTCTACAGTGTTTCCTGGTGATCCTTTTTTTTTTTTTTTTTTTTTGACAAAGTATTAATCTGTTACCCTGGGTAGAATGCCCTGGCATCAAACTCTTGGGCTCAAGCGATTCTCTTACATCAGCCTCCTGAGTAGCTGTGACAACAGGTGCCCACCACTATGTCCACCTGCCTCAGCCCCCCAGAATGCTAGGATTACAGGCGTAAGCCACCATGCCAGGCCAGAAACCAAGGATTTTTAGATGTTAAAAACTAAGTATGCACTCCTTGGGAGAAGAAATCTCTAAATGTGGTCCCAGACTCTTATGTCTGGGGACAGAATTCATTAAGTATAAAAATCACCGGAAGTGGAAAAAGCGTTAAGATGTTTTATATAATGAGCTGAAAGGACTTTCAGTAGTACAACAGAAGTTTAGTAGTCGGTGTCTACTATGTTGATGGCTAATCTGAACTTTCAAATATTTAAAGTAGTGAGACCTAATTAATTTAAATAATGTAACTCAAGCCAGGTTAACAAAATTTTTGCCTACTTTAATGTACATTCCCTACTTTAATGAGTAAGATATAGTAGCAGTAAGAATAAGTGGCAACTGTTGCAAGGTAAATGCTACTTATGTATGTTTAAAAACATTGAAAAATATAAACATCTTTATGGCATCCTTCAGAATTAATTCAACAGTTAAATCGAGGGCTTTCATACCTGGCATGAAGCCCATTGCCTTTTTGAGTTCAACATACTGAAACCCCTAGCCTTCCCTTGGTGTTTTAATAACATATTACCTCTGCATCTTTTTTCGCCTTACTTTATTCTGCCTGGTATCACACTTATTATATTTAAAAAGGTCCCTTTGGACAGAGATTATGTCTTATGTGAGTTTGCAACTCCCTTGCCACCCAACACAGTGGACCTTATAGGTGCTTAGTAAATGAGGGACTGAAATTTATTGTACTTTAAGACCAGAGCAGAGGTTCATAGACATTTTGTTCAGTGTATTGAATGATTATGATGTATCTAACCCTTCATTAATTATAATCGTGCTGTAGAACAACATTCTGGTCAGCAATGGACTGCATAATACCGTGCTGGTCCCGTAAGATGACAGCACTATATTTTTACTGCACCTTATCTACATTGGATATTGCCAAGTACACAGATACCATGGTGTTACCATTGCCCACATGTAACATGCTGTGCGGGCTGTAGTCTAAGAGGAACAGGTTGTGGACCATCTAGGTTTGTGTCCATTCACTCAGGATGTTTACATGGGGACAAAATCACCTAGTGACACTTTTCTCAGAATGTATCCTTGTTGTTAAGTGACACATGACTATACTGCTAGAAGGGTATCTCAGGATGATAGAACATAGTTCCTACCTGTTAGAAAGTATCCTACCTGGTGGTTCAAGACCATCTGGAGCCAGAGTGAGACCTCTCTAAAAATAGCCAGATGTTGGGCATGCCTGTGGCTCAAAGGAGTAGGGTACTGGCCCCATATGCCAGAGGTGGTGGTTTCAAACCCAGTGCTGGCCAAAAAACTGCAAAAAAAAAAAAAAAAAAAAAAAAGTATTGCTGGCCAAAAAACTGCAAAAAAAAAAAAAGTTGGAGATACGGGGGATGCTACCCTGAAAAAATGAGTGGTGTTGCCTGAACACAGAAAGAAGTCGATTTTTATGAATGAGCTCGTTTATCCTTTAACGTATCTCTGCCTAATTCTTTAGTGATAAAGTTTAACTCTAAAGTATTTCCCCTGCTCACCACCATTCTTAGTTTTTAACTTTTTATCTTTAATCCTATGACAAATCATACTCATCCCTATCTACATGACGTAGAACTTTTCTTCCAACATAATTTTTATTTATTTACTTATTTTTTGCAGTTTTTGGCTGGGGCTGGGTTTGCACCAGCCACATCTGGTACATGGGGCCGCACCCTACTCCTTGAGCCACAGGTGCCACCCCCAACAGAATTTTTAAACATTAATTTCTTTCTTTTTTTTTTTTTTTTTTTTTTTTAGACAGAGCCTCAAGCTGTCCCCCTGGGTAGAGTGCCATGGCATCATAGCTCACAGCAACCTCTAACTCTTGGGCTCAAGCGAGTCTCCTGCCTCTGCCTCCCAAGTAGCTGGGACCACAGGCGCCTGGCTATTTTTTGGTTGCAGCCATCATTGTTGTTTGGCGGGCCCGGGCTAGATTCGAACCCTCCACCTTAGGTGTGTGTGGCTGGCGCCTTAACCACTTGAGCCATAGGTACCGAGCCTAAACGTTAATTTCTATATTTATGATAAATCCATCTTTTAAAGAAATAATCTTGGCCTTCACCCATTGAGAAAATGTAGGACCTATATTAGTTTTCTGTTGCTGCCATAATAAATTACAATTTAGTGGTTTAAAACAAGATACATTTATTATGTTACAGTTCTGTATGGGAGACACATCTTCTCTGGACTAAAATCAAGACATTGGGGGGGCTGCATTGCTTTCTGAAGACTCCAGGGGGAAACCTGCGTCAGGCTCATTTGGGTAGTAGGCAGAATTCAAATCTTTGTGGTTGTAGGCTGAGGTTCCTGTTTTCTGGCTAGCTGTCAGCCGAGGGCCATTTACAGCCCCTGGAGGGTGCCCACATCTTGGTTTATGGCCCCTCTTTCTGTTTTCAAAGCTGGAGGATCAGTGAGAGCCTTCTCACGTCTCAGCTCTTTGACCTACTTTCAAAACTCATGATTAGTTTGAGGCCACTCAGATAATCTAGGATAAGCTCTCTTTCTTCAGGTCCTTGCCTAATCTCATCTGCAAAGTCCCTTTTGCCCTGTGAGGTAACATATCCCCAGATTCCAGGGATGAGGATGTGAACGTCTTACGGGGCTTGATTCTGCCTATCAGAGTCTTATTTATTTAATGTCATTATTCCACCTTACTGGTTCAGTGAATTGAGTCTCCTATATATATAGTTTACAGGGAAATCTGTGGGGACATATAACCTTGTAAAGCATGTATTATTTCTTTTGTTTGTTTGTTTTTTGGGTTCTTTTTTTGAAACAGAGTCTCACTATGTTGCCCTGGTAGAGCGTTGTGGAGTCACAGCTCACAGCCACCTCAAAGTCTTGGGCTTAAGCAATTCTTTTGCCTCCGCCTCCCGAGTAGCTGGGACTACAGGCACCTGCTACAACACTCAGCTATTTTTAGAGACCAGATCTCACTCTGGCTCAGGGTGGTCTCGAACCCATGAGGTCAGGCATTCTACCCACTTCAGCCTCCCAGAGTGCTAGAATTACAGGCTACCACACCCAACCTAAGCATGTACTATTTCTGTCAGATATGATTTTTACTAAAACACAGGAAAGAATAATGATGTGTAAAAAATCTTGGGTTTCACTCTGGAGAAGATAGAATCTGAGCTTGAGTTCTGAAAGCTGAGTGCTAACTTGAAAGGTGTAATTGGTGGGCGGAAGAGGGCCTTCTAGCTGGGATGAAAAGGTCGGGGATGGCTGTGGCATGGTCAAGATCTGCTCTGACCTTGGCCCACCTCTGCTCCCATTTCTCCATCACCCTCTTTGTTCCTGCCATTCCTGTCCTCTCCGAGCCTCGGGGCTGCCTCTATCATGAACCTTCCCTCCGGCTCCTGGGCCAGATGACTCATGTCTTCCTCTGCCCCACTGTGCTCTGCCCAGAGTTCCCAGTGGCTTCTTACTGCGTTTTGATTGGTCGTCTTGGTTAACTGCCTTATTGTTTATCTCCCCAGTTAGAGTGTTTTTTAGGACAAAGACTATTTTTTTCCTATTTCTCTTTCTCTGTATCCTTTAGCCAGAAATAATACCAAGGAAGTAAGATTTATTAAAAAGAAAGGTGGCAATGGATGAAAAGGTGGGGGTACCTGACAGGAAGCATGCCGGCAGGGCCAGTATTTGCTCCGTAAATATTTGTTGAAGAGGACGAGGAGTGTGGCTCCTAGGAAAGCAACAGCAGGCCCCAGAAAGAAGCAGTTGTTTTCAGAGGATGAGACACACAGGCTGCAGACAGCCAGGCAGAGGCACCAGGACTCGTAGAGCAAGATAAGAACAGTCGTGGGTTTTGTGAAAGGACAGAAGCCATGCTGTGGGAGGTTGGTTGGGCACTGGTCTACAGGATGGGCTGGGCGGGGAGGGAGGAGAGCTGGAGGGGTCTGTTTGGGAGGTTGCTAGAGTAAGCTTGATGTCTTCCTGGACTGAGGTGGTGGCAGTGACAATAAGAGGAAGCCACTGAGTTGAGAAACATTTTGAAATAAGACTTGACTGTTGGACTATAGGAACGAGGTCATGGCTCACCTATACCATGAGAAGAATTTTAAATCTGCTGACGGAGTTGGGGATAAGAAGTCAGTGTGAGAGGTGATGAGCAGTTTGGGACAAAGTGAACTGGACATCCACAGGGATGTCCTGTTGATAACAGGAATGTGAACGAGGGCACAGCTGAAGAGGGGGTGCTGTGGGCCATCTGTACAGCAGGGTCCCAAGAATGGGCTCCCCGAAGGAGTCAGGATTGAACAGGGGCTGTGCCTGTCAGGTCTGGGGACACACAGGACTGGTGTTGGGGAACGTGCACGTGCCCAGGCTCTCGGGGAGCTGCAGGGCAGAGGCGAGTCTGGAGTCCGCCCCGCGTCTGCACCCTTGCTCTCCTCTGGTCGCACCTGAGGGATCCAGTTGTTTTTTCCTCCCATGGTTCCTGTTGTGGACATTTGTTTCCTCAGTAAACATCTGCTGAGGGAGAAGGATTTTCTTTTGTCCATATGATGTAATGTATCATGCCTGAATTTCTGAAAATGGCTTTTGTTGGTGAGCTGTGCCAAAAGAGGGCTAGGACCTAATTGGAACCAGCCTTCCTCTCCTGGGAACTGGCTGCAGGATGTTAGGAATTCCTATTCCTGTAGGGTAACGACATGATGTACAGGAAGAGGACTCAGCCAGACCGTGACGGGCTGTTGGGGACACTGTTAGTACACCTCTGAGTGATGAGTCTTCCTGTGGCCTGTAACTTGCTTTAGGTACTTGGTTTAAAACAAACTTTAGGATGACGGAAAAAAAAACTCCAGGAATGAGTTTAAAGTAACAATTCTAAACCTCAGCTTGTCTTAATGAAGTAAAATGGATGCATGTAACTCTGGCTTTACTTTATATTCAAACTCACAATACTAAAGAAAAAGAGAGACAGAGGCTGAGAACAAAATGAAGACATTGTAGTTTATCCAGAGGCCTTTGTTACCTCCTAGAGTGATGATTAATGTTCAAAAATAGTTTATTTTCACCTTAAAGCTTTTCTTTTCCTTCTGTTTTTTATTCAAAACACATACCCTGCATGCAGTCATCTGTTGAGCCAGTGTGCACAGAGTGTGCTGGGCCTGCAGAGCAGCTGTCTGGGGGGCAGGGGCGATGCAGGTGCCCCAGGCACAGTCCCGGCCCTCGGGGAGTGTGCAGTCTAGTGGAGTTTTGCTTTGCTCTGTCAGTAATTCTGCTACAAGGGAGAAGGCAGTAAATGACAAATAAGGAAGCCGAGGCCTCAGGAAGCGCCATGTGAGAACCGTAGAGGGAGGGAAGTGACCTCATGAGAGGAAGGGACGTTGAGCTGGGCTTTGAAAACTCAGAAGGCGGTGAAGACCCAGTGTCTCTGCTTTAACAAGCATCTTCTCCGTGACAAGCTTTGTTGTGGATGCTGGGAATACAGGAGACACCCTTTCTTCCTCAAGGAGGGGGTGGCATGAAGGGAACAGGGAACTTATTTTATGGATTTGGGGTCCTGGCCAGGAAATGCCACAGCAGGGGTCATTTGTGAGCTGAATAGTGGAAGAAGCAGCAGGGTGTGTCTGGGGCAGGCTGCAGGAACAGCACAGGCAAAGGGACGGCATGAAGCAGGCCTAGTAGGGAACCTGCAGCCTCAGATATCAAGATTCTCTTTTATACACCAGAAGAGGCAGGAAAAGCTCCATCTCTCTGTGTTGCACCCCTTTTAGTAAAAGGATTTGTTCTGCAAAATTTTGATTCAAAAGGTTACACTTACAGACCTAGAAAGCCACATTTTGCCCCACGCGTGATGGAGAGAAAGGGCTGCAGAGGTGGAGGAGGGGCAGGTGCACCTCCTGAGCCCATTGTGCCAGGAAGGGAAATGGTCACTGTATTTAGGAAAGGTCACCTGGGCAACTTGGGAGGGAGGGTCACAGTTTAGGTTGGGAGTTTGCAAGACCAACCACAAGGATACCAATGGGAAGAGACTGCTGCTGCTTTTACTGTGAGCAAAAGAGAAGTAAGGTGTAGCCTAGCCAGTGGAAAGGGAGAAGAAATACACAAAAATGTAGAGGTGAAATCACACAGTTTGGTTCCTGACGGGTGTGAAAGAAGAGTGTTTCTGACTTGGCTGACTCAATGTGGGGTGGCGCCTCCACCCCATTAGAGAACACAGGAGAGATGGAGGGGTTCAGTTTGGGGTCCTTTGGTTCAGGATGCCTCTGGGACAGCCAAGTTGGAGATGTCCTTCTTCACGGAATTGGATATTTGGGCCTCAGGCCTAGGAAAGAGTTACAGTTGGAAATACAATGAAGATATACGATGCAAAGCGACAAAGTTTGCGAGGTCTGCAGAAATCCTCAGCATGGTGTGGGTGGGGTATAGGGAGCAGAGGACAGGCAAGGTAAAACTGGGAAGGTCAGGTCCCAGAAAGGTTTCCTTGTTATGCTTTGGAGTTTGTGGTTACAGTTGACCCTTGGACAACATGGCCTTGAACTACATGGGCCCACTTAGATGCAAATTTTTTTCAACCAAACATAGGTTGAAAATGAAGTGTTTCCAGGATTTGAAACTGGTTGTGTGGAGAGTTGACCTTTCCTATATGTGGATTCTGTAGGGCCAACTGTAGGACCTGGGTATGCTTGGGTTTGGCTCTACCTGGGGTTCCTGGGACCAGTCCCCCGATACACTGAGGGATGACTGTGATTCATAGTATTAGTGTTTCCATGTTTATTTTCTGAAAGAAGAAAATGCTACGTGGACATTTTGCCCCCTCTAATGTTTAATGGTAGATGCCGCACTGGTGTGTAGGGGACTGCTGCTCACCTGACTCCTCTTCCTTCCAGCTGCTCAGCTGAGTCAGGCCAGTGCTCGTGTCGGCCGCACATGATTGGACGCCAGTGCAACGAAGTGGAATCTGGTTACTACTTTACCACCTTGGATCACTACCTCTATGAAGCAGAAGAAGCTAATTTGGGGCCTGTAAGTAGGGGGCAGTGCTTGGCAGGTTGGTAGAGCAGCATTTTGTGGGGGGAGAGGGAGGGCTACAGTAGCATGTGCCTGCTTTTCGAAGAGGCCATTTAAGAAGCATTTTGATGGCTTTTGTCAGTGAGCACTAAGAATCAGGGTCATGAGTTCTTGAGAATAGTCATATTTAAAGCAAAGTAATCTATAATTCATGAATAGACTTTGGAGCATTCACTAATAAGGCTTTCAGGTGGTTTAAGAAATTTATCTTTGTTTCCTTGGTTGTTAAGTTGTTAGAAAAAAAGAAAAGAAATTCTTCTATTTGTGCTCCAAAGTTATTGTTGATGTAACTTGACAAGGATATTGTTTAACTTATCATCCCACAGTTTGGTGACCTGAAATGTATGTATGTCCAGCACATCAGGTGGTGGCTCCTCTGAAATAGCTGGAGGCTGGCAAGGGAGGTGCTCCTCACCATGCCGCCTCTCCAGGCAGCTCTCTTGAGCTTCCTCACAGCATGGTGGGGTCAGGATAGTAAGGCTTCTTCCATGGCTTCTGGCTTCCATGAAGGAGGACGCTGCAGGTCTCTTAAAGCCTGAGCTCAGAAGTCCCAGAATGTCATTTCCTCACATTCTTTGGGTCACAGGGCCAGCCCACATTCACAGAGAGAATAACATAAGTCCTTCTTAATGGGAAAAGCTGCACACAGATAAATACAGGGAATAAAGGAACTGATGGCTGCTCTTTGGAGATGACAACCACAGATATGTTATAGTAATCCAGTGAACAGTTAATCAGAATTAACTTACCGGTAATGAGCATTCATTATCATATCAGGTTTCTTCCCTTGTTAACTTGTGCCAATAAAAGACTTAGAAAGAAATCCCTGCGTACTGGCACAGCCTTGCAGAGACCTGCTCATCACAGCTCTCAGGATGTTCTCCTTCCTGCCTTTATGTTGCTTATTCTCCTGGTCATATCATTTAAGGTATATCCCAAGCCTTGGTATCCCACCTTCAATGTCCCAAGATGACTACAATCACAAAACTTAAAATGAAACTAATTTCCTGTTTATCAAAAACTTTTAATAATCTATTGGGGAAAACATGACTGTGAAAAATAGATATAAGATAGCCACAGGTGTGTGTGTTTTTTTTTTAATTTAGTCGTAGCTGTGTACATTAATGCTATCATGGGGTACAGTGGGTTGTTTCTATATACAATTTGGAATATTTTCATCCAACTGGTTAACACAGCATTCATGTCACAGTTTTGAATCTCTGGGTGACTTTGAATCAACTCTGAAGTGTAATTGGATTCCTTTCAAACCAAGTGTGACTGCTGCCCCCTTTCCCCCAGGGGGTCAGCATAGTGGAGCGGCAGTATATCCAGGACCGGATTCCCTCCTGGACCGGAGCCGGCTTCGTCCGCGTGCCCGAAGGGTCCTATCTGGAGTTTTTCATTGACAACATACCATATTCCATGGAGTATGATATCCTGATTCGCTATGAGCCACAGGTAAAAACCAAACGAAAAGGAGGGAGGGGAGGGGGTACCTCTCAGGGGTCCTGTGTGGTTTTGGTTTTTGTGAAATTTGAAGGTTGCCTCAGTACAGACCAGCCTCTGACTTTCTCGGGTCCTCTATGGAAATTAAAATGTAACTTTTTCTTCTTGAATCCAGTTTCTCAAATATTTAGTGACCTCTTATTAGACACTTGACCTTGCTGAGGACCACATGGTGATGAGAATGTGTCATGTCTCCCCTCACACACAGTCTGGCTGCCCAGTGACAGACACAAAGCCCTAACTGGAAAGAAAGGCCAAAGGGGACGGTGTCACAGCAGAGAGCACAGTGGTGCCCATAGATGGACATGCTCACACCGGCTGAGCTGAGCCAGGGGCTACCAGTGTTTCATAGGGAATCAGATCTGGGCCTTAAAGCGTGGATGGAATTGTGCTAGACTGACACAAGAGGAAGTAAGGACTAGTGTGAGCAGTGGGGAGGAGAGAGCTTTTCTGAAAATCGTTTCCACAGAGCTGGATACAGATACATGGTAGGAGGTGCTAGTAGCTGTAACTGAATTTGGACAGGAAGCTATTGGGGGATTTTGAGCAGGGGATTGTTACTATCTGAGCTGCTTGAGAGTGGACTGAGAGGAACATTGGGAAGAGGCAGAACAGTTGGGAGGTGTTTCTTGTGTGGGAGACCAGAGGGAGGGGAGAAGCAGCCATGTGTTTTCTGTTTCAACGTGGCAGATGACTGATGCGGAGAAATCTTTATAAACAGGCGGCGGTGGGCTAATGCAGATGGTGCTTTGATTATTTCTTACTTTAGCTACCTGACCACTGGGAAAAAGCTGTCATCACAGTGCAGCGACCTGGAAAGATTCCAACCAGCAGCCGATGTGGCAACACTGTTCCCGATGACGACAACCAGGTGGTGTCATTATCACCAGGCTCGAGGTCAGTGGGCCAGTGGCAGCGTCACAGAACTAATGCATGCTGATATTTCTCTGTGTCTTGTGAGCTGTGGCGTTACCATTTCAGGTGTTGACTATTGGTTTTTCTGCTTTGGCATTATCAGCGTAGAACTTTTGTTTTTAATTTTAATTCTTTGGGTTCTGAAAGGTTCCTTTCATTGTCATCTTTCTCTCTTATCTCGGGGCAGATATGTCGTCCTTCCCCGCCCAGTGTGCTTTGAGAAGGGCGTGAACTACACAGTGAGGCTGGAGCTGCCCCAGTACACCTCCTCTGACAGCGCCGTGGAGAGCCCCTACACGCTGATCGATTCCGTAAGTGACAGGTCACTTCCTGCGCAGGCACTGGGCAGACCGTGTCCAGCACGTTCTTGGGGCATTTTATAGCCAAGTAACACTGAACAGTTGGACAGAATCATTCTGTCTTTCCTCCAAGGTTACTTTGCTTACACTGTGTGCAAAGGATGTATTCAGGCTGCTTCCTTCTGAAAATATAAAGTGCCTTAAAAAACTAGCCCTTCAAAAACCATCAAGCTCTAGTAAAGTATTTCTTGCCCAGAGTATTTAAGAATGGAAAGATTTTCACTTTCTTTAATGAGTCTAACTCTTTCTGTTCAAAAGTCACAGAAGCATCTCGGGCTTCTGTGTGTTTACCCACTGGACCTGGTAGCTCCGGGTACCACCCTGAGGCCGTCCGGCTGTTCTGGTTTCTTCACAGCTCGTCCTCATGCCCTACTGCAAATCGCTGGACATCTTTACCGTGGGAGGCTCAGGAGACGGGGTGGTCACCAACAGTGCCTGGGAAACCTTTCAGAGATACCGATGTTTGGAGAACAGCAGAAGCGTTGTGAAAACACCCATGACAGATGTTTGCAGAAACATCATCTTCAGCATTTCTGCCCTGTTACACCAGACGGGCCTGGGTAGGTATTGCCTAGCAGCTGCTGCTCCTGGCTCCCAGCGTACTGAACAGCTGTGCACGAGGTGTGTCAGAATGCGTGCCCCACAGTTCTGTGTTACACAGCACGGAGAAAATAGTGTCTTACCTATAGTGTGCCTTTATTTTTTTTAAGTAATGTTTTAGTGATAAAGCGCCATTGAAGCTGGAACCTATAATCAAGATGTATGCAAGTAATAGGAGACTAGGGAAAATGTCCGTGAGGATGTAGTGCTTCCACAGGCAGGGACGGGGAGTGGGGATGGAAGCAGAAGGAAGCATCAAGTAACTTAAACATATGTGTTTCTCTTTGAAAGGTCAGACCAGTCCCCGAAGGTCACTGGGCTTTGGTCTAATGTCTTGCGATATCTGAGCTTTGAAAGCAAGGGTATAAACCCTTAATGACCTCCTGCCTGGAAAAACTTCTTTGATTTGCTGGCTCTGCCTCCTCTCTCTTCCCTTCCATGCACTGTAGGGATGACACTGTTTGAAAGGAGAATTCTGGATGAGCCAGAGTAGTGAAGGACCCAAAGGATGCCGGCAAGCCAGAGGAAAGGCGGCAGGCCAGTTCAGAGACTCTGTGACGTGCTGCTCTGTGTCATAGCTTCTGGTCTCTCTTTCTCCTGCAGCTTGCGAATGTGACCCTCAGGGTTCCTTAAGTTCCGTGTGTGACCCTAATGGAGGCCAGTGTCAGTGCCGGCCAAATGTGGTTGGAAGAACCTGCAACAGATGTGCACCTGGAACCTTCGGCTTCGGCCCCAGTGGGTGCAAAGGTAAGTTCCTCAGAAGCAATGTCGTGTGTTCCTTCAGTTTAACTGTGCCATCTGGGCAGGGGTCCACTGTTGCAAAGATGATGCTTCATGCCAGGAGTGGATCTCATGAGCCTATGAGCATTCTGAGGTGGGGACAGGGTGTGTTTAAGAGGGCATGTTTCCACCAGAGGAATTTCTCACTGCAGTGCTTGGTTCCTTTAGCTTGTAAGTGTCATCTACAAGGCTCTCTCAATGCCTTCTGCGATCCTGTCACTGGCCAGTGCCACTGTTTCCAGGGAGTGTATGCTCGGCAGTGTGACCGGTGCTTACCCGGGCACTGGGGCTTTCCCAGTTGCCAGCCCTGCCAGTGTAATGGCCATGCTGATGACTGCGACTCAGTGACAGGGGAGTGCTTGAGCTGCCAGGACTACACCACAGGTCATAACTGTGAAAGGTATGTGGACACTGCCCCGTGAGTGTAAGGAGAACGAGGTGGTCTTGGGCTGAGCAAACCGCATCTGAGACAAACCACAGAGTTCATTTCTACCGGGCGCCAGCGGGCTCATTCATTTCCGGTGACCTCAGTATTTTCTAGGAACTCGTTTATTTATCTAGTACATATTTAGTTCACAGCTGCTATGTGCCAGGCACTGTTCTGGTGCTGGTGATACTGCAGCAAATAAAACTGACTTGAATCTGTCCTCTTAAAGAATGATCGAGTTCCTAGAATTTATCACAGCTTCTGTGTAGAAGTTAGGCCTCTGTCTCCACATCTTCTGGCCTAGGGTGAGAGTTGTGTAATGCTAATGCTGAATTTGGATTGAAGTAGAAACCAAATCCAAGGGGGATCATTTTATTTTATTTTATTTTTTATTTTTTGAGACAGAGCCTCAAGCTGTCCCCCTGGGTAGAGTGCCGTGGCATTAAAGCTCACAGCAACCTCCAACTCCTGGGCTCAAGCGAGTCTCTTGCCTCCACCTCCCAAGTAGCTGGGACCACAGGCACCCACCACAATGCCCGGCT